>CANXYI010578238.1:0-10996 GCA_948208565.1 Hura crepitans
TGATTAGTGCATTATTTTTATTTGTGATGCATAAGGAAAAGAACTATATTAGAGTCAGAGCCTTGATATTTATAGTGTTAGAAGTATACCTTAGAGCTCATGTAATAGGGTAGTATTCATATATTTAAACCTTGTGGATAATACTATAAGGCATTTTTCTTTATATTATGGTACTTTTATATAGTACTTATAATTATTTGCAATGTCTTAAACCATGTTATAAAGTCCCTAGTATATAATCATAGTGCAGAGGAAATCATGAAGTGTTCATGATGTGAGATTCTTATTGCATGCAAATGTGATATACATAAATAACCTTAATCATAGTATTAACAATATGGGACATTGTTAATGCGGAAAGGTCAGCACATGTTATTCTTCTTGATTGGATTAAGCAATAGTTCTCACAAGCCGTAAGCATAGAGATGCTTAGAGTTAACATGTGGAAGCTTACATAGGAAGTAAGTACATTGGAGATCCACAATAAGATCTTCACATGGATACTTAAGCTATGTTAATGAAAGTATCTCATCATATTAGTGGTGCAAGTATCCTTAGAATTGAGATCATTAAGTATCTTAAATATAGAGTGACATACTTTGACTCCAAAACATTTATTTCGAACAAGAAGTATACATAGTGAGGTGCTTGGGTATGGGATAACATATTTAAAGATAGGGTAGTAATCAACAAAGGATTCTCTACCTTAGATTACAGCAGGGAGTTTATTTCACAGTGATGATGAGTAACCTATATTCAAGAATCTCTAGCCAGAGCAAAATGCCATGCATGAATGGGATTCACTAAGGATATTTTGGGAATAAAGGTGAAATTATTAGAATAATATGTTAAGGGTTAATTAGACATACTTAGTTAAGCTACGAGTTGGCATAAGTCCATACTCAAAACTAGATGAGATAAAAGATGATGAAAGGATTTTATTGTACCATAATTGTATATGGAAGGTTAAATTAAACCACTTGACTTTCCAGCACTTAGGTAGTTATAATGCATGGTTAGATGCCTCTCTTGACTTATATATAAGTGATATATCAATTAGTGAATTGATATTGATTGAATGAGATTGAATCTATAAAGTTTTAGTTGGACTAGGGCTCTCATTCACTGTGTACTGCCAAGTTGTTTTAGAAACCCATAGGGTCACACATATAAAAGGAGTTTGAAGAAGATTAAATGAGATTGAATTTTCTAATGATATGAGATATCATCGAAAGATGAAATAAGAAGAAGAAATGAGCAAATGGGCTTGGGGCTTATTTGCAAATGAAAAGTCCAAAAAATCAAGATTTTTGGAAAATCAGGGTTTTTGGACTTGGGCCTTGTTGAGTCCAAACTTTTAATTATTCTTGCATCTAAATTTTTAGGGCTTTTACAAGGTGTAAAAGGCCTTAAATCAGAGGAATAATTAATCCAAAATGGGGACTAGGAGTGCCACATAGGATTAATAAAAGTGGAGCTAAAGAAGATTGCATATAAGCCTATTAAAAGGCTTATACACATAAGATAGAAAGAGGCCCAATTGATGGGTCCATTTTGGTCCAACTTAGGCCAAATTTTTAGTGTTAAAATAAGGTTTATTATGATATAAATAAACCTTATTGTAGTAGCCACCATAAGGAGACATTCTATTACAGAATTTTCGCATAGAACAATTAAAGCGCACGTTTTCTTCTTCTTCCTTCATTCGATTGTAATTCCTATTAGCATATGGAATTACAAGTTAATCTCTTCTGAAAAGTTCTTGTGTGGATTAATTTGGAGGTGTTCCTTGAAGAGGATCACTGTAGTTTGCAACAATCCAGTGAGAAGAGTTAACGAAAGGAATCTGTTGTCATCCTATTACGTTAAATCACAAAACGCTACTAGATTTAACGTTTAAGATGAATTTTAAATTATCCGAGTCCATTATCATTGCTAGATTCTCTTAAACTTTTAATTTTTCCACTATGTATGATTGAGAAAAACCAATATACAACATATCAAGAGAAGAAGACTATTGGTATTTTTTTTGTTCTGTACATATATTATTTGATGTATTTATATAGTGGCAATCATATGTAGCTTAAGAGGGATTAGGCTTAATCTAGGATGTAATTGTTTTTGTGACCTTTAAAACAAGTTCAAACTTTCTATTATGCTTGTTATATCTCTTCCTATGGTATGTTGTTGTAATTGTGATAATGATTTGGATGGTCAAGTGGACCAATTTGAGGTTGAGATGCGTTTGAAATTATAGACGTGTTATTTAAAACCTGTAAGTGACTATTCATTTTAAGATAGTGTCTCGTTATAGAACCAAAGGTCAAAACATAAGGTCCAATGTTCAACATATATTAGACCCGAAGGTCAAAAAAATAATATCCAAAGATCAACACATCAAACCTAAAGGCTAGGACATAATAACCTGAAGGTTCATAATCACAACCTAAAGGCTACAGAGGTACCAAAGTACCTTAGCAGCTATTACAACTCTTAGTTGATCGATGAACCTATTTGACTAAGTTGTTTACTTACATAGGCTTAAAACTAATTATTTTTCATTTCACCTTATTAATATTGCTTAATATAACTTTTAATTAAAATGGTTTAGCCAACTAATGACTGAACCAAGAAAAGCAATATCATCTATTCACCATGGTATTAAACATAAATTGTTACAGTACGACATGAAAAAATGACAATTCACAATGCCATCCATTATAAATTGATAACTAATAATCAATAATCATCACAATATGCAAATGCTTTTGCCAAGATAGCATAAGAAATTTTTTTTGGGAAAAACCAAACATACTCAAAATCATATGCCATTACAAATTCTTACAATGCTTCAAGCATTACATTAACATAATGATTCTACATTACTTACATATCCAATGTATTTAACTATAAGGAATATAATGGTCCATTCACATATTATTATTGATCATTAATGCATTACCACATCATGACATTTTATCATGTCACAAAATAGTTGATAATTACCTCAAAAGCATTATGGACGTTACCATAGACCATTCAACCAAGCCACTATAGATTACCCAATCGTATACTTTTTTCTCATTACACGTATCAACATAATTTCTCATGACCATAAACATGCATATGACCATGTATTATCCATATTATGCTTGATATTAAACATCCACATGCATGAATTCATCAAAGGTTATAACCTCGTTCATGTATAATAAATTCACTTCTTTACATAACATAGCTCATCACACATGTACATAATTTTAACACCTCCTACTAGATTCTTGAAGAAACCCAATAAGCGGTGCACTTCCCACTAGGTCACCCGTCTTAGAATTGCTCTCTCGATTCATTCATTTAACTTTTACCAAAGTTCTATTATTTGATTTAGCTTAACTCTAAAAATCATTTCATCTTTTCCTAAGCTCAACTTAAGGTCATACAAGTCTAATCATACCACTAATAGCCATTCGTAGACTTCTCATATTTTTACTTAAATCCAATAGCATAATGGCTGTTCGGGTGACTAACAAAAAAATTTTAACCTGTAAAACACTTCTATAACTTATTTTCACATCTCTTGGACCCTTTTGGTCCCTCAGGTATCAACCAAATATCATCAAGCTATCAGCATCAACATAGGTCTCAGGCCACAATCAAGCAATCATAAATTAAAGCCTTAGGCTCACATACCATATCATGAAGTAAAGGCAATCACATGTTCAAAGTAGTCTAATTATATAATTATTACAAAACATTATCTATGACACATATGTATACGAGCCTTCTATACATAGGCTACCCATTCCCACCTAAGTATAATGAGTGCAAAATCTATACAATATATACATAACAACCTTCTATCGAATATCCTCTGAACTCTGGTTGCATGCTTTATGAGGCATACCTTGCTTATCCTTACTTGCGCACTGAAAATAAGTATGCTGAGTATATAATATACTCAGTATAAATAGAGTTATTACTATCTATTCCAGGTTATTAAGTCCACAATTTACTTTTCTATGTCAAATGACCAAAATACCCTTTTTACTTGTACATAACATATTACTATTTATTTAATCATTTAAAATCATGTAAATTATAAATTTAGGCCATCTCCAATAATAACAGTCAAGTAATTGAATTATCAGGTCATTAAATGGTACACATGCAAAATTACCAAAATAACTCTAATGATATATACTGATTATTCATTTAGTTAATTATGCCCAAGTATAGAAACTTTAATAATATTTGCCATTATCATTATTGCATTTGATTTATTTCATTAAATTAATAGGGCTAAGTAAGTAGATGACACTTCAATAGTGCAGTGATCCATATTTTAGACCCCGACCGTTGCACTGAGATAATCAAGTTATAGCACCAAAGGTGCAAATAACAAGATATGGTCTATCTAACAGACTAGTACAGTGGCCCTCTAGGACCTTGGCTATTGTACTGACCCTATTTGAAGATTAGTGATGTCATAACTGGGTCTGCCTAGTAGACTAGTCTGTCTAACAGACTAGTGCAGTGGCCCTTTAGGACCTACACTAGTGCACCGGCAAAATGAGGTGAATTGCATCAAGTGTGCAAAGGCACATGAGTGTCTATCTAACAAACTAGTACAGTGGCCTCAATGTGGACCTAGGCTACTATACTGGCCTTGCTTGAAAATCAGACAATGTAGTAGCCACTAAAATCCTTAAGTTGACTAGTCAACCCATCTAGTGGATGTCTAACTAATGGACCATATAGCTCAATTTATGTTTATTTCTCTACTAATTAACTTTTTATAATATTATAGAATGAAAAAAAGACAGATATTAATTTTATAACACAGTTCAATTTTAGCTTGGTTTGGTATGGCCATAATTAGGCAGTACCAGATACATTTTTATGATTATTTTAAGTCCTATAATTTGCCATTATTTAAGGTATATTATGCTTGATTTTATTCCATAATTATCTTTCCTATAACTGCCATTTATTATCCAGTGACATTTTTGGTTCAGGTAATAGTTAAAACTGGACAGTTACAAGTCATTTTTACATTTTTTGATATCCAATTCTCGGTCTATTTCTTATCATTTTTTTAGTGTAGTTTTCACCTATAGTTTCACATTGTTCATAGTCCCTAAGCCATTCATTCACTAGGCCATTTACAAGGCCAAAACATAGGTTTTATTGCCATAAGATTTAATCACAAGTCATAGCCCTTGAAGTCACATTTTTAGGTCCATTTCCACATCTCATTGCATGCTCATGTAGGGCTATCTTTTTAAGCCATTTTAGTCAAGTTCTTTTTCAAGTACTAACCAATATCAAGGTCTATTATCACACATCAATATGCATAACATGTGATTCCATGTTCATATCCAAATAATACCTAACCATTTAAGCCATTTTATATCCATTAACTCAAGCTTTAAGGCTCATGTTACTTATGTATAGTTTACTCAATCATACATCACATTTAAGTCAACATAGCCCTTGGGTATGGCTAGATTTTGGCATAAATCATTCATTTGCTCAATATTAATCACACATTCAACCTCTAATTCATAATCTAAGTGCTTTCCCCTCATAAACACTTAAACTTTCATGCCAATTTAGGTGTTTTACACATAGCATATGTCTCGACCATTGCTCAATTCATATTCATACATATATTGATCAAGCCAGTTACTTGTCACATAATAGTTTCACACACCTTAAACCTAATTATACATGCCAACCACCATTTCTCACAAGTTAAGCCTAATACATAGCTTACAACCCTCTTGGCCACTCACTAATACAAGTCATCCCTTACACAAACCAATCTATTCATATAACTAACTATCATCAACCAACTAAAAAACTTTAACCATCACACAACCAATATGTTTAACCCTCACATGTCTACCCTAAATCCATAGGCATCTCTCTATAGTAATTCATTCACACATGACAAGAAATCTTCATCAAGTAAATTTTTTCCTTTAAATCCATAATTGCTCATTACTCTAAAGGATTTCATTCAAGCTTGAAGTAATCAATTAGACACTAAATTAAGCAATCCTAAAGTACATTTCTAGCCTCTACAGATTAAGTGGCATGAGAAAAATGCCAAAGTTCACTTACCTTGCTAAGGAGAAACACTTGAAACCTTTAAACACCCAATCTCTTTAACCTTTCATGGTAGTTTCTTCACCTTTCTTCAAGCCACTTCTTACTTCAATTTCACTCAAACACCATTCAAACATATACTGTTGGATGTTAGGCACCTCAAACATCCCTTTAAAGCCCAAAAATTACCAAGAAAAATAAAAAAGAAGGTATGAAAACTCACTTAAGGTACCTTGCTTGACTATCTTTGACCAGTAAATTTTGAAGAATTTTAATTAATTCATGGCAAGTCCTTTTTTTAGAAATTCTTCTTCCCTTAGCTCTTTGACATCCCAAAATGGACTTAGGTGATGAGAAATTGTAGAAAAGAATGGAGGAAGATGATGACAATGGCCTCTCAACCTGAAATTGCCGTCGGTTCCTTGGTAGAAAGAAAAAAGAAAATTTTCTTTTTGTTGAAGTGGATTTGGACACTTATCAAGGTTATTTGACAAGTGTCATGGGCCCACAGCTGGCCATGTGGCATATATGGGTCCTGTGACCCCCCGAACCATCTCGAAAAGGCTCAATTTTTGATAGAATTTGGAAATTCACCAAAATTCACACGGACCTCAAAAAATTATGCCGTTTATTTTAAAATTCCTATTTTAATCCCCTTTACATGCTCATAATTTTTTGCGGCCAAATTCCATCGATAGGATAGTTTTCAAACTGTCTTCATTTATGTGACAACCTAAAAAATTATGAGAATTTGGAAACGACCTCAGAATTCAAAAATTCTTTCACCAATGGACTCAGTGAAATTGTTGAGCTTAGGGTATAATATTTTTGGGTCTATTCAGGCACATCCTGTGTCATTCCTAGCCCAACTCAATTTTATTACATAGATAAGTAGCTTATAGCCTAAAATGAATTATTGATTCTGCTAAATTTAAAAATTTTTCCTTTTTCTTCAATTTAAAGCCCTTTAAAGTTTCATGACCAGTGCCACTACCTCAGTTCTTGTGTAAGTGACCCAGCACCCTGAGCACACTTTCTAGACCTCATGGCACTATTCACGGAGCCTCGATGCATGGGCATTATATTTTTTCCCCTCTTAAGAAAGTTTCACCCTCGAAATTACCTAAGGCAAAAAGTTATGGATATTATGCCTTCATTTGTTCTTTTGGCTCCTAAGTAGCCTTTTCAGTATTATGATCTCTCTATAGCACCTTAACTAGTGTTATGGATTTATTTCTTAGTTGTTTCACTTCTCGAGCCCAAATCTATACAAGCTCCTCTTCATAACTCAAATCAGGTTGTACTTTAATATCTGTTATCGAAATCATATATAAAGGATCCGACCTATTCCTCATGAACATTGATGCATGGAAAACATCATGAATTTGTTGTAGCTCAGGTGGCAATGCTAGCCTGAAAGCTAGTGGTCCAACCCTTTCTATAATCTCGTAGGGTTTGATAAATCTAGGATTCAGCTTCCCCTTTTTCCTAAACCTCAATACTTTTTCCCATAGAGAAACTTTTAGAAACACTTTTTCACCAATTGCATATTCAATATCTCTTTGTTTTAGGTCAGCATATTCAATATCAATCTATCTTTGATCACTTTCACTTTCTCTTCTACATTTCTGATCAGACTAACACCAAAAATTTTACTCTCCTCAACTTCACTCCAACACAAAGGAGTTCTACATCGTCTGCCATATAGAGCTTCACAAGGTGCCAATCCTAAGCTGGATTTATAATTGTTATTATAGGAAAATTTTGCCAATGATAGGTATTAACCCCAACTACCCTTAAACTCAATTACACACCTTTGTAACATATCCTCGAGTACCTATACCACCCTTTTGACTGTCCATCAGTCTAAGGATGAAAAGCTATGCTATAGGCCAATTTGGTGCCTAATGCTTCCTGCAGCTTCTTTTAAAATTTAAAAGTAAAGCAAGGATCTTTGTCAGAAATAATGGTCACTGGCACCCCATGAAGTCTAATTATTTCATCCACATATAGTCTAGCTAGCTTTTCTTAAGAATAATCCATCCTAACTGGGATAAAGTAAGCTATCTTTGTCAATCTATTAACAATCACCCACACATTATCACATTTACCTTTGGTCATAGGTAAACCCATCACAAAATCTATTGTCATCTTTTCCCATTTTTATTTTGGTATTGCTATAGGATGTAGCAATCTAGAAGGACCCTTGTGTTTAGCTTTCTCCTATTGACATGTCATACACCTTGCAACATATTCTACCACATCTCTTTTCATACCAGGCCACTCTTTATAACTCAAATCAAGTTGTACTTTAATATCTGTTATCGAAATCACATATGAAGGATCCGACCTATTCCTCATGAACATTGATATATGGAAAACATCATGAATTTGTTGTAGCTCAGGTAGCAATGCTAATTTGTAAGCTAGTGGTCCAACCCTTTTTATAATCTCGTAGGGTTCGATAAATCTAGAACTTAGCTTTCCCTTTTTCCCAAACCTCAATACTTTTTTCCATAGAGAAACTTTTAGAAACACTTTTTTACCAATTTCATATTCAATATCTCTTTGTTTTAGGTCAGCATATTCAATATCAATTTGTCTTTAATCACTTTCACGTTCTCTTTTACATTTCTAATCAGACTAACACCAAAAATTTTACTCTCCTTAACTTCACTCTAACACAAAGGAGTTCTGCATTGTCTACCATTTAGAGCTTCACAAAGTGCCAATCCTAAGCTAGATTAATAAGTGTTACTGTAGGCAAATTTTGCTAAAGATAAGTATTGACCCCAACTACCCTTAAACTCAATTGCACACCTTCGTAACATATCCTTGAGTACCTATACCACCCTTTTAACTGTCCATCAGTCTAAGGATGAAAAGCTGTGCTATAGGCCAATTTGGTGCCTAATGCTTCCTGTAGCTTCTTTTAAAATTTAAAAGTAAAGCGAGGATCTCTGTCAGAAATAATGGTCACTAGCACCCCATGAAGTCTAATTATTTTATCCATATACAGTCTAGCTAGCTTTTCTAAAGAATAATCCATCCTAACTGGGAGAAAGTGAGTTGTCTTTGTCAATCTGTCAACAATCACCCACACAGTATCACATTTACCTTTGATCATAGGTAAACCCATCACAAAATCCATTGTCACATTTTCCCATTTTCATTCTAGTATTGCTATAGGATGTAGCAATCTAGAAGGAACCTTGTGTTTAGCTTTCTCCTGTTGACATGTCATATACCTTGCAACATATTCTGCCACATCTCTTTTCATACCAGGCCACCAATAATGAGACTTCAAGTCTAAATGCATCTTTGTGCTCCTAGGATACATAAAATAAAGAGCTTCATGTGTCTTCTTCAATAACTGCAACCTTAAGTCATTTGTACTAGGTACACATACTTTTGTCAATTTAAACCCTATGACCTTCCCCTCTTTAACTTTACTTGTCATCTAAACCAGCTATTCATCCTTTATCTGAGTCCTTTTAATATTCTATTAAAAATTAGGTTTCACCTGCAACTCAACCAAAATGGCATTCTCTGAAGTATACTATAGTTTGGTATTGATAGCTTTCAGAGTTACCAAGAACTTCCTACTCAAAGCATTTGCCACCATATTTGCTTTCCCTGGGTGATAATTAATCAGACATTCATAATCTTTTATTAATTCTAACCACCTTCTTTATCTCAAATTCAACTCTTTCTGAGTGACGAGGTATTTTAGACTTTTATGATCTATATAAATGTAACATTTTCCTTATATAAGTAGTGTCTCCATATTTTTAAAGCAAAATAATAGCAGCTAGCTATAAGTCATAAGTAGGATAGTTCCTTTCATGTGTCTTTAACTGTCTTAAAGTATAAGCTACTACCTTTCCTTCCTGCATCATCACATAGACTAAACCATTCAATGAGGCATCACTATACACTGTGAAATCCTTACCCTATTCAGGTTGAATTAGGATAGGACCTTTAATCAAAATCTTCTTTAATTTCTCAAAACTTGCTTGACATTTATCATCCTATTCAAATCTCACATTCTTTTTGATCAATCTAGTCAAAAGAGTAGCAATGATAGAAAACCCTTCCACAAATCTCTTGTAATACCTTGCTAAACCCAAAAAACTTCTTATCTTTTTCACATTCCTAGGTGGTTCCTATTCTAACACTGCTTTCACTTTACTAGGGTCAACTCTAATCCCTTTTGCTAAAAATATGTGTCCTAGAAAAGTAACTTCATTCAGATGAAACTCACACTTACTAAGCTTGGCATACAACTCTTTCTCCCTCAGAGTCTGTAACATAACTCTGAGATGTTGTTCATGTTCTTCCTTGTTTTTAGAGTACACCAGAATATCATCTATGAACACCACTACAAACTAGTCCAAATAAGGTTGAAAAACTTTATTCATCAGATCTATAAAAGCTACTGGTGCATTAGTGAGCCCAAATGGCATCACTAAGAACTCATAATGCCTATACTAGGTTTTAAAAGCAGTTTTAGGAATATTAGCCTCTTTAATTCTCAACTGGTGATACCCAAATATCATATCAATTTTTGAAAATGCACCTACACCTCTTAACTAATAAAAAAGATCATTTATTCTGGCAATGGATACTTATTTTTCATAGTCATCCAAGTTAGCTACCTATAATCAATACATAGTTGGAGTGACTCATATTTCTTCTTTACAAACTACATAGGTGCTCCCCAAGGAGATTCACTAGGTCTGATAAAACCCTTGTCTAATAGATCTTACAACTATACTTTTAGTTCTTTTAATTTAGCAGGCGTAATTCGATAAAGAGTAATGGATATTGGAGCTATACCAAAATATACCTCAATTTCAAAGTCAAGTTCTCTTTGAGGTGGTAA
>CANXYI010578340.1:0-19895 GCA_948208565.1 Hura crepitans
AAAGAAGATGGTATGATTCAAGTCAAATCGTTTCAATTATTTGAATTGAATCGAGTGAAAATTAAGTAACTTAGAGTAATAATTTTATTATTATTTTTATTTTATTTTTTTAATTGAAATTACATACATGCAATAAGTTTGAACATAGAAAAATTATGAAATTATTATTTTAAAATTTTTTGTAAATATAAACATGACAGTGAGATATTCGGTTCAAATAATTTAAATTAAAAAAAAAAAACGAAACAAGATTATTTGGTTCAATTTAATGAAATAAATACTTATTCCATTTTTTTTTCAGTTTTATTAAAGGAAAAGATACTGATTCATTATTAATATTTGTTTCGAAATTTTATTTTACCATTTAGATTATTTTTAAATTAAAATTTTTTATATAATTATTAAAAAAGTAATAAAATACCTTATCAGTATTAGAAAATACGAATATTTTAGTATAATTTATAATAATGTAGAGTATTTTTGCACCAATTTTAATATACAAAGTATTTTTTTACTATTTTTTATAATTATAATTATATTTTATTATCATTTTAAATAATTATAAAATTATTTTTATTTTAAAAATAAATTAAAAGGTAAAATACAATTTTATGATAAACATTAGTAGCAAAACATTATGATTAACATTAGAGTTGGGGGCATTTAAAGACAGAAGCCGCGCCATCTGCTAGAAAACTTGCGATCCCGAAACGAAAAATAATCATTGAATAAAATCATACCTTTTTTTTTTCTAACATAAATACTGACACGCCAATTTATTTTTATTTTTGGTGCGCAATACTATTAGGATTTAAATAATGAAAAAATCTTATATTTTTATAATTTTTTGAAACAATAATTTATTAGTAACTCTGATTTAATTAAGATATTTGGAAAATAATTTGGGTTTCAAAATTGGAAGGAGTCCTAAATTAATAAACAATGGTCCTAAGAACCATGATACAATCAAATCAATGATTTACAAAGACATGGAGGATGTTTTATTTTAATTTATCTATAGTTATAAGGATACGGTGGTCCAGGCGGCAAGCACTCACCTCTCACCTGAATATTCCACAATACAGAGAGAAAGAAAATATAAAATACAAAAACAAGTATTTAAAAATTAATTTTGAAATGACTTTCTTGGATCCTGTGAGGGACCACTGTTACTGTAACATAATGGCCAAAGATAAAGGAAGCAAGGAATGATGAAAAGTGGAAACCAAAGAATTGGAAGAAAAAACGTAAAAGTATTTGGGAAGAGCCAGACAAAGCAAAAATATTGGTAAGAGAGAAATCAAAAGGAGTAGAAGGACATGGAAATATAGTACTTACTTAGTAGAGATAGTTTCTCTTTCATTCTTCTTAGTTCATACTTCATACCCCCAACCCCCCATTGAAAGCACTAGTCATCATGAAGCCCCCTCTGCACCCAGCACTCTCAAAACGTATCATCTCTCTCCATCAAAACCTCTCTTCCCTTAAATTTACCTCTCTTAACTTCAAATCTCTCTCACCCAATATCCCCACTTCCCCATGACCATGAAACCTCCTTTCCTTTTCTGTCTAACATTCTCCTTCTTCTACTTACTTCACACATTCCCTTTGCTTGTCTCTGCCACTCCTCTGCCCCCTCAGCTTCGCGCTCTTCTTTCTCTTAAATCTTCTTTACACGATCCTTTGGATACTTTCCATGACTGGGATGTTAGCCACTTGTCTAATAAAGGTCTCCAAGGTCCAGTTTGGTGTTCATGGTCCGGCATTAAATGCGACCCAAGAACATTTCAAGTCATTGCCCTTGATCTCTCCGGCCGCAGTCTTTCTGGGGTGATTCCTGATGAAATTCGGAACTTGAATACCTTAGTTCACTTGAATTTGAGTGCTAATAGCTTCGAAGGGCCTCTACAACCAGTCATTTTTGAATTGACTGAGCTTAGGACTATCGATATCAGCCATAACACCTTCAATTCAACTTTTCCAACTGGGGTTTCCAAGCTTAAGTTCCTAAGAGCCTTTCATGCATACAGTGACAATTTCACCGGTTCACTGCCTACGGAGTTCGTCACTCTACCCTTCTTGGAGCGGCTCAACCTCACCGGAAGCTATTTTGAAGGGCAAATTCCTGTAGAGTATGGAGGTTTTCCCCGATTGAAGTTTCTGGGTTTGGCTGGAAATTTGTTAGAAGGGCCAATTCCACCCCAACTAGGATTGTTAAGCCAGCTTGAGCGAATGGAGATTGGATATAATAAGCTTATTGGAGGAATACCAAAGGAGTTTGAATCCCTGACTAATCTCCGGTATCTTGACATGTCATGTTGTTGGCTTTCTGGTAATCTCAGTCAAGAACTTGGAAAGCTAAAAAAACTAGAAATGCTGCTACTTTTTCAGAACAATTTTACAGGTGAAATTCCGGTGAGTTTTGCAAAATTGGAGGCTCTAAAGGTTCTTGATTTATCTGATAATCATCTGACGGGAAAGATTCCAGTGGGACTATCTTCTTTGAAAGAGTTAACAAGGCTGAGCTTGATGAAAAATCAGTTCACTGGAGAAATTCCAGAAGGAATTGGTGAGTTGCCAAATCTTGACACTTTATGCCTCTGGAACAACCGAATTACCGGAATTCTGCCACAAAAGCTCGGCTCCAACGGCAAATTGCAGTGGCTGGATGTGTCCAATAACTCTCTCACTGGTCCACTCCCGCCAAATCTGTGTCAAGGAAACATGCTATTCAAGCTCATCCTTTTCTCCAACAAGTTCATTGGAAGTCTACCGAAATCTCTAGCGAACTGTACCTCTTTGTCCCGGTTCAGAATTCAAGACAATCAACTCAACGGTTCAGTTCCATATGGCTTTGGGCTTTTGAATAATCTAACTTTCGTGGACGTGAGCAAGAACAACTTCACAGGGGAGATACCCAAGGATCTTGGCAACGCACCGCAGCTGCAATACTTGAACATCTCCGAGAACTCGTTCGACAGCGAATTGCCCAGTAATATATGGAGCGCACCGAATTTACAGATATTTTCTGCCAGTTCAAGCAAAATCACCGGCGAAATTCCCGATTTTACCGGTTGTAGCAACGTCTATAAGATCGAATTACACAATAATTCATTAAATGGTACAATTCCTTGGGATATTGGTCACTGCGAGAAGCTTCTCTCTTTGAATTTGAGCCGCAATTTCCTCGCAGGCATAATCCCTTGGGAAATATCTACGCTCCCAGCGATCACCGACGTCGATCTTTCTCACAACTCCCTCGCAGGCTCAATCCCTTCCAATTTCGAGAACTGCACGACTTTAGAGAGCTTCAATGTGTCCTATAATAATTTAACGGGTCGAATTCCAGGTTCTGGCTCGATTTTTCCGAACTTGCATCCGTCGTCATTCGTCGGCAACGACGGTCTCTGCGGCCGCGTTTTGGCCAAGCCGTGCGCCGCGGACACGCTCTCCTCCGGCGAGCTCGAGGTACGCCGGCAGCAGCCGAAGAAAACAGCCGGAGCTATCGTGTGGATAATGGCAGCTGCATTTGGTATTGGCCTATTCGTGCTCGTTGCGGGAACCAGATGTTTCCACGCTAATTACAATCGTCAATTGAACGACGAACGCGAGATCGGACCGTGGAAATTAACCGCCTTTCAAAGGTTAAACTTTACGGCTGACGATGTCCTTGAGTGTCTGTCCGTGACCGATAAGATCATAGGCATGGGATCAACTGGTACGGTGTACAAGGCAGAGATGCCAGGTGGCGAGATCATAGCGGTGAAGAAGCTGTGGGGAAAGCACAAGGAGAATATCCGACGGAGGAGCGGGGTTCTAGCTGAGGTGGACGTATTGGGAAATGTGAGGCACCGAAACATAGTGAGATTGTTAGGGTGCTGCAGCAACGGGGAGTGCACGATGCTGCTGTACGAGTACATGCCAAATGGGAATTTAGAAGATCTATTGCATGGGAAAAACAAAGGGGAGAATCTAGTGGCCGACTGGTTGACAAGGTACAAGATCGCTCTTGGCGTAGCACAGGGGATTAGCTATCTTCACCATGATTGCGATCCGGTGATTGTACATCGAGATCTCAAGCCCAGTAATATACTCTTAGATGGTGAAATGGAGGCCAGAGTTGCTGACTTTGGGGTGGCCAAATTGATCCAAAGCCATGAGTCGATGTCGGTCATTGCCGGTTCTTATGGTTACATTGCACCTGGTGAGTTCTGCTTTCCATTTTCTCACATTTTCTTTCTTTAACAATCATCCATTTTCCATTCCATTGTAGTGTACAATATTTTATGGGTTTGCTATTAGTAATCTTAAGCACTTTTTCTAAAATAAAATTGGTTTGACGCATGGATTTGCTTTTAAAAAAAAAAGGAAATTTCTTCTATCAAATCAAATAGGACTAAAAAATATAAAATTGTACTAAAATCCAAAACACTCTTTTTTTGATGGATGATTTTTCTTGAGCATGCATTATCTAAATCTAAATATGAAGGCAAAACAGCCATATATCCATTTATCTTTTGCTAAAGCAAGTATATTTTGATTTTCCGTTCCATATATGGAGTGGGCTATTGCCAACCGCACGTCATTCTTCTTTCTGGCGCCGCGATATCGTTAACTCTTTCTGTGCATGCGTGAACTTTTATTTTATTTTGTTTATTTTCCGTGAAATTCCTATTTTATTTTTCTTGTCTTTTTTTTTTTAAATACAAATGGTCCCCACCAAAGAAAATTTTATAGCCTTTAATCGATTACAGTTTTGACTTGAGAATGTGTTTTTCCATTTTCTTTTGCATTCTATTGGATGGTTAAAATGGTTGTGTTGTTTTGTTTTGTATTTGCAGAATATGCTTACACTTTACAGGTGGATGAGAAGAGCGATATTTACAGTTTCGGTGTGGTTCTAATGGAGATTATTAGCGGTCAAAGGTCGGTAGATGCAGAGTTTGGGGATGGTAACAGTATTGTCGACTGGGTAAGGTCTAAGATCAAGATTAAAGATGGTATAAATGACATTTTCGACAACAGTGCTGGGGCTTCTATTGCATCTGTGAGGGAAGAAATGATGCAAATGCTCAGAATTGCCTTGCTCTGTACTAGCCGGAATCCGGCCGACCGACCGTCCATGAGGGATGTCGTGCTGATGCTTCAAGAAGCTAAGCCCAAGAGGAAGTTGCCGGGAAATGTAGTATGTGGTGGTGGTAGTCTGGATGATAGTTTACTTACTGGTGCTGCTATTGCACAAAAGCCTACGGTGGAATGTTAATATGATTAATCTGATTTTACTGGCTTCATCTTAAATTTTTCTAATTTTCTTTTTTGACGTTATTTTTCAAATGGTGGGGGCATTGGTATAGGAGAAGTTATTTTTCTTACTTTGTTTCTAATGGAAATTTAAGTGTTACTCTTATTAATTAATTGCTTTTTCATTGGGTTATGACTTTATAATTGACATTTATAAACCACGTACATTGTTAAAATATTTAAAAAAGAATATATTTTTCATGAATTAACTCAACGTTAATTCAGTTTAATTGAGTTAATAAAATATTGGACGTTCAAGGTATAAAAAAAGTTAGTACGGACATATAAAATGGTGGGTGGCCAGGTGGGACTAAAGTAGGAAGATTGCAATCATGATAAGGTAAATACCTTCTTAGACTGTGGAATTGCCATAAAAAAAAGAGCGGAAATTACTAAAAGCCTCATTCTCTTAGCGAATATGCATTTTGCCCTGTCCTCATCCAGTAATGCTCCTAATTAGAAAAGACCAGCGCACTAATTCAACTATGGCAACTGCACCTTGCACTTTCATAATTTCTTGATGAAACAAGAATGAATATGCTTCCCTGTACTCTTAAATGGAGTAACACTGTGTTTTCTTGCCATGAGAGAAATTTTATTTGTAATTTCTTCTTCTTCTTTTTTTTTTTTAATTTGTTACAGTAGAATTACAAGTACTTGAACTGATCATAATAAGATGGTGCGTGCACTACAAGGCAGATATACTTGACCACCATACTGCTAACTCAATGCTTGATTGCTTGTATGATAAGTCTTTGAACGTAACAGTTTATCGTCAAGGGCTCGATCCGTGATAGCTACAAGTCTAAATAAGGAATTTTCTATTAAAAACATTAAACGAGATTCTAACTTATTTCTTTTATCCTTGTACTGACAGCAATTGATGATTGTGAAAGAAACTCACATTCTGATGTTCGCATCTTGATTCCTTCACTAACTGTGTCAGCTGCACTCTTAGACTTTTCTCCCATGCCTGTAAGGTAAAATTCAAAATTTACATCACAAATCCATGGTTTCTTAAACTGATCCACTTTGTATCAAGAGACGGAGAGAGATGTGCTTTTGTGGGTTAAACTAACAATTTTTTAACGGATCGTCAATGATGCTTGGGCTGGAAACTAAATTCAGCAAGCCCAGATAAAGAAATTAAATTATACGTATTTTCCCGATCATCAGGCCTGACTCTTTATGAAAAATCAAGTGGGTTTTCCTTAGTTAGGCCGGATCCAATCAGCCAAGCAATAATACTTGTTGTACTTTGTTTCATAATTTCTAGTAAGTTAAAATTTTGTACATGAAGAAAAATAAAAATGCTGCCATTTGATTAGTTTCTTCTATATATACTTTTGGATTTCACTAACTATACATTCTGTTATTAACCCGATTCATAAATATAATCATAAGTTAGCTTTGCTGTATGAAAGGAACTAAAGAAGGGAGAATAGAAAAGGACTACGAGAGAAAGTCAAAACAGTAGTAGTTGACGTACCAGTAGATGAGAAACCAAGGTTACAATGCTCTCCATTTCCCCCAAGATCTCCGTTTGATGTTCTAGCGTGCTTGTAAGCTCTGTAAATAGATAAAGAATTTTCTCCACCTCCTGGATCAGTCACAGAATCATGTCACACCCCGATATTCATATATACAAGAACTGATTCAGAATGAAGCGAATAGGGGCTTAACGCATATGTATACATATATTTGTGCAGAAAACTCAAAAAATTATGAGGCCAGAACGTAAAAATTAAAAAAAAAAAATTATGGACTTTTTAATGACCTATAACCTAGGCGAATATAAATTAAGAATTTCACCTGGAAGAGGAATTTAGTAATTGTGGCTTCTATGTTACCCATGACTTCCACAGCTGCGTTCATAGCTTTGTATAAGGATTCCACATCTCCCTGCAAATAAGATTTAAAATTAGATTAATTCTTTTCTCCCTACAGAGGCATTTGATTTATTGAAGAATTTAATTAAATACCTTTGCTTCTTCTCCTAAAGGAAGTCTAATAGATATTGCTGAAAGCTTTCTTGTCATCCTGCTCACTGCTTCACAATTTTTACTCTCTATTTTCCCCCAGTCAGTTAGCATGCTCATTTGTCCATTCATAATTTCACATAATTTGATATCATGCTTCAGTTTTTGAATTTGAATTCTCTTTTCCAGTATGATTCTTCTTAGATTGAAGATTCTAATCCAAACATAAAAGAACCTATCCTGAGAATACAACATTAGAAATTTCTGTAAGAATACAACCAGTTTTCTCAAATTATCAGAAGAAGAAGAAGCAGCAGCTTACCTCTGCAATGGTCCTCAAAGTCAGCATAGTAGCCTCAGCTCTAGCATTGGCAAATCTCCATTGCAATAACCTATTAAGCAAAACCCTAAATCTATGGTACCCATCTTCTTGTACGGGTGATTCTTTCTTTTGCTTAAAATACTTCAAAACACTGCTCACGGCTCCACCACCACCTCCTTTAACTTTTCCTCTCTTCTTATCCACCAGGGGCAATTCTGGCGCCGGAAACATGTTGAACAATGATCTCCCGGGAGATAATGCCCAAGCTGACGGAGAACTTGACGTTGACTCTGCCTTCTTAGTTGCCGGAGAATTTCGTGGAGTAGCACCACGCTGCAAGAGCCTAACAAATCCATTTCTACTGCTACAAGTTTCTCGATTATAAAGTTTCTTTATATTCTCTTCGTCACGGGAATTTCTTGATCTAGTGGTTGATTTTGATCTGGCGGTGAATCTTTGGCTAATATTTATTGACCTATAATTATTTTCAGCTCCGCTGCTGCTTCGAAGCAGACTAGGCGATGGGTGTGGCGGCGTGGCTGGCTGCCGGCGAGTTAAAGCGTGTGTCATTTTCTTGATATTGGTACAAGAACGAAGAGCTACAATAACAGTCGGGAAAAAAATAAAATAAAATGGGAAATGCATGGCTTTTAAATTAATGTGGGCAGCGAATGAAGTTGATGGCACGTCGGAATATCGAAATTTCTTTCATGGATTCACGTCAAATATTAATTACACGACGTGAGTTCGAGTTTGTCGTTTTGGAATATTATAGTATAAATGTTACTTTTATCATGTATTTGACTTACAAGAGAGAGAGGCAGAATTTGATTCCACCTATCCGTCAATTATATGCATCTTATGATTTGCTTTGCGCCACCAAGTGCACCATTTCTTGCATGTTGCACGTATTAGATTTAATACAAATCTCACCAAAGCGACTCTTTCTCGTCTTTTATTCCACCCTCATATTTGGCCGCAATTTTTTCTATAAAATCGTTATATGCTGACTTCTCTCTTCTAGCAGATATAAAACAATTATATTTTTCGTTGAAAATATCAGATACAGAACTTATCTGTTATGTACCTGAAGACCTCTTCACTATTTCATGTCAATTTTTCAATCTTTTGGTTGAGAGAGTGAAAAATAAAGATAGTGACTTTAAGCAAGGTTTTCTGGATGAAGTAGGGATGGGTTTTGGAAGAAGATGAAGTTTTGCTATCATATACGCTCCCATAGGTTTACCATTAGCGAAACGTCTTCTGTTGTCACGAGAATTATTTTTTCAGTTCTTGATTTATTGGGATGGGTTGGGATATGTATAAATGTGAAACAAGCTGCAAGTAAAGATGTTAAAAAACAAAATAATAAAAATCCACTGAATATATAAAAAAGTAAAAGATTTAATTATCTACTTTTGAAAATAAAAAGCAAAAATAAGCTGACAAGGAGTTTTTTTTTTTAATACAAATTGAAATTAATTTTTAACATTCTCCCAAAATTATAGTGTCGCTAATTTTATTTTAACAAAAAGATGCTGAAGTGGAACTTTTATATTATTATTTTATTAGAAATGTAATTTTCTTTTTCTTTACAGTTTTCGTATGCGATTTTCGCACTCCATGGAATTACTTCTCCTTGATTTAATTGCAACTCAAAATTAAACGAATATCTTATGCGTAATTTTTTTAGTCATAATTGATAGTGTTGGACATAATTTATATAAATATTAGTCATTTTCTTTTTCGGTCACCATAAATTATATATATATATAAAGTGATGTGAGCTAATTGTCTAAAAATATTTCCACTCAGTTTTTGAATGGAAAACCACAAGTGTTGAATTAACTTGTGAATATACTGTAAGAAAAAAACAGTTTAAAATTTTCTGTCTATACACATATATGAAATATGACATGTATCAGAATTTGGTTTTAAGGTTTATTCATGCAAATGATTATATAATGCAATTCTACTGAAATATAAAACATAATTGTGAAATTGAATAAATAATAACTATATTAATATGTTAATTTTTCTATTTATAGCAAGAGAAAAAAAATAAAAAATTTGACCTTATTATATAAATGAACTATTAAACTTCTCAATTAACCTCTTTGAATAAATAATGTATGCACCTCGTTTATTTTATTAATCTTCCTCCAATATCTCGAGATTTTCTAACCTTAAACTGATAATTGGAATAAATATTAAAAATTTATAAATGTATAATTATTGGTGGAATATATATATACACCAGTGGTTATTTTTACATGTAAAAAATAGTACACATGTCTAATGATCTAGAGTAGGTAAGAGTGGACTTGGTTATGAAATATAAATTTAATTTATTTGGATTTTTTTCGTTATTCTTTACAATATTATGATTATTATTATTTTTTATTTTATTTAAGGATGATAGAAATCTTGAACTTGAGATATCTCTTTTAAAATTCTATAGCAGAGCACTGTTTTAATAGTTAGATTCAACATTTTTTTTTTGCAATCTAATTCTTTACATCTTTATTTTTTGACCTTCAATATTCTTTCTTCTCTTCCATTGACTATTTACAGAAACTCTCCCACAAAATAAAAGGCACCTTGAGTTTTAATTTTTCCTTTTTTCAAAGAGAAAATGAAAAAATAAATAATCGAAATAATGAAAAAAATGCATTATATTAGGGGAGAAAAAACTTTGTTAGAAACTTCAAAGTTAATAAAAACTTAAATATTATAAAGTCATACGAGATAAAAAGTTTCAAAAGAATCCTAATATTTGTGTGCAGATCAATAAACATGATGCCCAAACAAAAAATATATTTTATAGCAGTTTTAGAATATTTTGGAAATTTAATTATCATACAATGCAAAACCGAATTATAAACGAAAATAGAAAAATATTAGTTTTTAGTTTAAGAAAAGCCTTTAAATTTTTAACAATGGATAATTTATCTAAAAATAAAATTTTTAATTAAATAATCACTCATCTTCCAATTTAACCTATATCATAAATTATTTTTGTATTTCACTTTTACTTTAAAATTATAAGAAAAATTAGTGGTAAAAAAATCATCACAATATTTTAGAACACAATGGACCAAAATCTAAACCGATTTAAATTAATAAATTGCCAACTACTTAATCCGAATCTAAGAGATTTATAGATTGAATTACACATTTTTCTAAAAATAAAGTTAAAACTTAAATTTTATTAATTTAATATACTAGTGCAATGGATAATAATATTAATTATATTTTATCTTGTAAAAAAATACTCTGAATTTTTCAATTACTTACCAAAATTTATATTTCAATTTTAATTATTAATTTTTAGGAGAAAATCAGTGAAAAAATAAAAAAAGTATAAATTTGAATTCGGCAGACCAGTATAACTATATTATTTGTGATGTCGTTTCTCTTTAGAGCAATTTTGTGTTGGAGGAAAAAAAAATTGTGAAAAAATGATAAAAAATAATAAGTATAAAATTGAATTTTTTAAAGTTTCGCCCCCTCGGTCCCTAGATCCGCCATTGGCTGGACCTACATAGGGGAAAAGTAAAAATAAGACACTAGGGTTTCTTGGGCTTTTCAAGGCCCAATTTAAGGCACTGATTTTGAATATGTACGACAGTAAAACGGCGTCGCCAGCAGCCATAGGTTCCCATGCGCTTGCGTCGCACAGTATAAGCCCCTCTTCCCGCCACAAATACGCTCTTCACTCCTTCTAGGCTAAGGCAGCGTCCATTCCTTTTTCTATTGATCTTAGTATCATTTTCCCTCCCTCTTCAAATTCTAGGGCTCGCAGGGGAAGAAAGACAACGTATTGCCCTGCTGGATCATGCCATGGGCGATTCTGGGGCTTTCGCCGATTACAACCCTAACACTTCACGATCCGGGGCGGGTACGGTTACGAGGATACGATTAGAGAATTTCATGTGCCACAGCAACCTTGAAATCGAGCTCTGTCCCTGGGTCAATTTCATTACCGGTCAAAACGGGAGTACGTCCTCTGTCATATAAACGATTAATTTAATTAGGTTTTTGTATTTTTTGTTTGTCGATGTTGGTGGCTTGTGTGCTGATTTTAGAAATTTCCAGTGATAATTTTGAAGTGAAACTAGTGAATTAGAAACTGTTGTTTGTTTTGTTCTACAGGCGGTAAAAGTGCGATATTGACTGCTTTATGTATTGCTTTTGGATGCCGCGCCAAAGGGACTCAGAGGGCATCGACTTTGAAGGATTTTATCAAAACTGGTTGCAGGTTTATGTTCTTCATCTTCCATTTTTTTTCCTTTCTCAAAAGAGCGTTGCAAATTCTTTGACCTGCTCTCTTAATTTGCAACGTGTCTCTCATATGGAGGAATCAAAATGGCATAAAGTTAAAATTACCTAGCGGAATGTTCTGCTTGTTGCTTAAGTTTACAATTGGATGTGATGTTTTTTGTCCAATGTTTTATTTTGGAGGCATTGTTACTAGTACATCCTTTTGATCTTGAATTCTTGACAACATTGCTTTCTTTCCAACCATATCTCCAATTCTTTTATATTCCTGAACTAATCATTTTTTTGCTTATGCTGTTATATTACTCTTTCTATTCATTAAATTTTTCTGAATTTGGTTCTTTCCAGTTATGCTGTTGTTGAAGTGGAAGTGAAAAATCATGGGGATGAGGCTTTTAAGCGAGATATTTATGGTGATGCTATAATTATAGAACGCAGAATCAATCAATCTACAAGCTCCACCGTTCTGAAGGATTTCCGAGGTCTGAGTAGTTTTTGGATAATAAATATTTGATTCATTTTAAGCATTTTATGACTTGTGATCCTGGCGGAAAGTTCCTAGTTGTCTTAGACGTTATTAAATAAAATGCTATCATGCTGTTTATCTACTTGCCTTTACTACAACCCACTTGACCACATTGATTTGTTAATCATACTAGATGGATGTTACGTTGGATGTTTCAAAGTTCATTTTGTTATATTCTAGCTACCATATGTGGTACAAATTTTATAAACGAGTGAGAATGACCTACGAAGTCTATTATGGGGTTGTGTAATTACGTGGATATTGTTTGACTCTGTTCTGTTCTCGAAACATGCTATGATGCGTTTGCACACTAAATTATCCATGTGACCGTCTCTTGGTGCCTGAATTTCATTCATCATTTCCAAATAAAAAACTTGAAAACTATGTAGAATGGGACTATCTCCTTTTCATTACTACCTGCATAGATAGTAGCATGGTTTTGAAAAAATAGGATAACCTTAAGCTCATCAAACAGAGAAGCTTGATCCAATTTTAGATTGACAGATGATTTTTAACATGCGTAGTCAATTTAGTGTGAGTTCTCCTCTTATTTAGTAATGGAACATAATACTGAACAACAACAATATTGTCTTAATCCCATGTTAGATGGAATAGGCCATATGAATTCTCCATTGGAACATAATACTGAACAACAACAATTATGTCTTAATCCCATGTTAGATGGAATGGGCCATATGAATTCTCCGTTGGAACATAATACTGAACAACAACAATTACGTCTTAATCCCGTGTTAGATGGAATGGGCCATATGAATTCTTTGTCTCCATGTCTCTCTGTCCAAGGCTATATCTGCGTCAATACCTAGTAAATGACGATCCTTCATTTTACTATATTTAGCTCCATGTTCTAATTTCACCGGATTGCTTCAGGATCAATGCAAATAGCTTTATTCATTTCTTTCTTTATCTGTGGTGCTGATAGGAAGAAAGGTTGCTAGTCGAAAAGAAGAACTTCGGGAGCTTGTTGAACATTTTAATGTGAGTGTTCTTTGCTCACTATTGCTTCATGCTTTTCTGGGAACCATGAATCCTTATTCACCAAATTCAGATAGTAATATTTGGTTACTTAAAATTCCCTTGAATGGGCCTCTGAACTGTAGCTGGACACTTGTTCAAAGTTAAGATCCTCTAGTTAATGCCATTTACCGTTTCTCTTGTCAATTTGATGTTTTAAAATGTTCTGAAATAAGTGGAAACCCATGTAATGTAAGGCTTGAACTTTTTTATTTTGTTAGAAATCGCAATGTCAAAAAGTTCAGACTGGACTTGCTTGAAAATTTTCTTTTTTCTTGTTGATTAGCATGGGCTTAACCCTATGTTTGATTTGAGAGAAAATTAATTTCTTTTAATGAGGAGAATAGAAAGGAAACGAGGAGAATAGAAAAGAATGAATTTATATTTCTTTTATTGTGTTTGGTTTTCTATTAAGGAGGAGAATGGAAAGGAAAATTTTTTTAATGTGTAATTTACCATTATATCCTTAAAATTTTAAGATAGTAAAAGTCTGAAATAATTATTGAGGGTAAAATGATAATCTCAAGTTTTAATTAACCATTTCTCTCCATTTCCCACCAAATTGGTGGGAAATGGCTGGAGGCTTTTTTTGATGGGAAATGGCTGGAGGCTTTTTTGCCTTAAGTGGGAAATGGGACTTCTTTTTATTTCTCTTCCATTCTCTTGCGTAAAATGCAATCAAACAATGGAAATGTAGCATATCTCTACTCCATTCTCCTTGATTCCATTGAAACAAACATAGCATAAGGGTCTTAGTATTTTCTCTTCCCTTCTGCTGTTAAATGAACTGGAAAAGAAAAATGACGACCCTCTACTCAGTATCCATTTCTCTCTTATTTTTTTCTTTTTTATTTTCTTAAAGGGTCTAAGATTTCTTCAATGAACATTTGACAGATTGATGTTGAGAATCCTTGTGTGATCATGAGTCAAGACAAAAGCAGAGAGTTTTTGCATTCGGGGAATGACAAAGATAAATTTAAGGTAATTTTATTCATTTTTATAGCTGATACGACGAAAACTGTATGGGCACTAAATTGATGGATTGTTGCTCAGTTCTTTTTCAAGGCGACTCTTCTTCAACAAGTTGGTGATCTTTTACAAAATATATGTGAACAATTGAGGTCTGCAAATGCACTTGTTGATGAATTGGAGGCTACTATAAAACCCATAGAGAAGGAAATTAATGAACTGCAAGTCAAAATAAAAGGGATGGAGCGTATAGAAGAAATTTCTGTGCAGGTGCAGCAATTAAAGAAAAAGCTTGCATGGTCATGGGTTTATTATGTAGACGAGCAACTGAAAGATCAAATTAAGAAGATTGAAAAGCTCAAAGATCGTATACCAACTTGCCAAGATAGAATTGACCGGGAACTGGTGAGAAACTCTTAGCACCATGGGAATTTCTTGCTGCAAATTCTATGTGTGATTCCCTTAAAAGTGCATGATGAATTACTCTTTTGTTTTTCCATTTGTATTGAATATAGAGATCTCTAAGTCAAAGCTGGGACAAAAATAGGATATGACTTCAGGGGGTCAAAATTTGCACTTTTGAAACATGAAAGGTAGCACTTAAGATTAATTAAGGTAGTGGGGCAAAATAGGTTTTTCAATAGGGGGCAAAACAAAAAATAAGAAGGGGATTGAGTGGAAAATTTGAGGGGTTGTGGGGCAGGTGCCCCAGCAGTAGATTTATCCCTGGTTAAAGGAGACACCGAGTAAATCCCTTCATTGTTTTGATTGAAAGACTTGCTCTTCATTTTGTACAAATTTTCCTATTTATTCTGTCTTTTTTTTTTCTTTCTTCTCTGTTTCTTTTTTTTTTTAATAATTAAATATTGAGTATCAGGTTCTTAATTTTTTTTCCAAGTTTTGTTTCTGTATGAAGTTCCTTAAAGTTAGCTCTTTGGCTGGACATCTGTGCTGGATAAATTTTCATATGCCCCCTAACTGGTCTATCTGTTTTGCTTTGTTTGTCTTTAACCCTGATTGTTCAACATTTTGCATGATGACATTGCACTACTGATTTACTCATCCATCGTGTAGCTTTGTATATGAAATCTCAAATTTCTTTTTTCCTTTGACTTTATAAGGATCTAATCTAAATAAAATGCGTACTTATTTATTTGAAGCACGAGGTGGAGAAATTAAGAGATCAACTCTCAAAGAAGAAGGCCCAAATTGCACACATGATGCAAGAGACATCAGAAGTGAGAAGAAAGCAAGGTGACTTGCAGCATTCTATTTCCTTGGTATGTTGGAAGTTGGTAATTTGTTGCTTTTGAGGGACTGTCTTATGATTAAATTTCACAGGACGCATAATTTCTAACTTATTATCTTTTCATTTCCTTGCTCCCACTTGTACATGAGTAAAACTAAACGAAATAAACGAATAAATGAATGTCAGTTACACTAGACTAGAAATACTGAATCAATGCAAAGTAAATTTTCAATCTTTCAAGTTTCAAAACAATATCTGATGCTCACTTTATTAGTTTCTTTTTTTCTTTTCCTACTATTTTATGTATCTTTTTGATGCAAGGGCTATTTCTTTAGGCAACAAAACGGAAACTTGAGTTGGAAGAGGAGCTCGGCCGTGACGCTAACCACATAAAGAAAATGCGGAAGCAAGCATTGTCACTTCAACAGCAAGTCCAGGATATTCAGGAGCAACATGTTAAAAATACACAGGTTTTCTGTTATCATTCACTAGAATTCATCTTTTTTTTTTCCTCTCCTCTCTAGAATGTTTTCTGTTCTGTTAGTTTTTTGAATATTTGGGCCTCTTTATGATTATGAAATAAAATTTCTGTAGTTTTCATCTTCTATTCATTTGATTGCTAGTTCCTTATTGAAGAATATTAAGTGTCTTCTCTTCTAGTTTAATTTTGCATGGACAAGGCTACTTCAGTTGTTATTGGTTGTGTCACAAAAACTACTAATTTTTTTTTTTTTGCTTTTTATATGATAATTGTTGGAGAAATGATTTGCAGTGCAAGCACAGTGCCATACTTTATAATTCTCTTGTGAATTTATTCTGCTGCTGCAGCAATTTTATTGGAGACATGCTAATATAAATTATATTCCTGTAAAGATTTGGGTGAGTGACTTGGGATTTTCTAAAAGGCCAGTTTTTTGCTCCTCTGTCTAAATTATGCTTTTCTATGCTTCTGGGAATCAGGTTCTGTTGTATGCTTTCCTACCATTAGTTACTATTTTATTCTAGTCGCATATGCTGTTTTATGGTAGCATGTGCAAATATATTGATGGATTTATGATTTGAGATCTTCAATTCAAGAGGAAGATGCAACGTTGCATGTAAACAATATGCAAATGCAAATAAGAACTGAAAGTGGTTTCAGAGAATGAAAATGCTAGTTATGTTAGGTTTAAACATGTAAGTTGCTTCAATCAACAGAGTTTACCAAATATCAGGTTTTGACATAATGTTTCTGAGAGAATGTCCAGCGAGGGAGTTATGGATGATATATGAAGATGGAGCAGTAATGAGTCTATATTTTCTGGGGAGAACTAGAGCTGAGAACTGCATCGTTGGTATATGTGCAATATGAGAGGTAGAAATGATAAAGAAATCTGCAGGGATGCGATATGCATGACTGTGTAGTCTAATAGATCTGCAGAGGAAACGTCCAATATGTGATGCCAAATTTATATATTTGTAAGGGCCTAGAGTGCACTTGGTTCTCATTCAAATGCACTGAACCAAGTTAGATGGAAATTTTTTCTGGTAAATATTTTCTAGGACAACCAACAGTTTGCAGTTAAAGTGGATCTTCCAACTAACTATTACTCCCTAGGCTTGAAATTAAAAATTTATTCTTTAGTCTGTAATTCATTGTGATGGGAGGTGATTGTTTCTAATCACAGCCATGAACGACAATGGGTACAAGGGAAGACTTCAATTTAATAATATTTATGATGGCATGCATGCTAGTAAATGTTTTTATTTTATGTACTTCCTTTCGTTTGTTACCAGGCTGAAGAATTTGAAATAGAGGAAAAGCTAAAGGAACTCCAATCCATGGTTGATTCTGCTAATGCCACTATATCAAGGTTACTCTTGGTTTAGATTATCATTTTAAGTCCATTTGTTCACCTTCATCTGAAGTTATTTTTATTTCACTAGTAAACCAAATTATATTTCAGGTTAAAGAAAGATGAAAGTGACTTATCAGAGAATGTTTCTAAGGGAATGAATGAACTTGGAAAGATAACTGAAGAGGTACAGAGATCTTTAATGTGATTAAATGCCTGGGTTCCTTGGAGTATGCAATCTATTCTTGCTATGTTTATATTTTCTTGCCAGCTTTTTCTTTAAATTGAAAAAGATTTAGTTTTAATTTGAATATACGACCATGGTTTTATAAGATTTGTTAAATGCCTCAACCTTGAGATTAGCAGTCATAGGCATGGGATTTGTGCTTCAATGTGGGCATAGTTCTTGATCAAATGTGACTAACTATCAATAATTGTTGTCATTTTGTCCGAGTTGCATAATTAGGTTTGCTTTTAGAAGCTTTTTATGCTGGTCACTCAACGTGGTTGTTTGGATAATTAGTGCTGATAATCATGCAGTGGGTTCATTTATCCATTAAAGGCAATATGTGTTGGTTTTGGCTTCTGATTTGTGTAAATAGAACTTGTTCAATGCTTAACTTTAAGCCATATATGATGGTGATTTTTTATCGTACTTCGATATTATGAGGCTCATTTACGAGGGTTCATTGATTGGTCAATGGTTATGTGTCAAATTTTTTCTTCTTCTTCTTTTAATGAAGGTTTGCCTGGAATAATTGCTTCCTTGTGGCTCATTTGTGATTGTTCAATGTGAGGTCAATGGTTTTGTTGTCAAAGTTTGTTTCTCTCATAGGATGATTTACTTGGAGCAATGGCTCCTTGTCTATGCATATTGCATTTGTCCTTTGAAGGTTCATTATAATTAAACCATTTATTGCTAGAAAAGTACAAGTGCTGTTGAATGATCCAAGTCTTTGGTGGCTTAGATTGAAAGTTGCAGAAGAAGAGAATATGAGATCAACACAACCATTCGTCAATTCGGACAACACAAAACCAACAAGGTTCATGAAAATCTTTATGTCATGTTTTAATAGCTGACCTTTTTTAGAGTAATTCATTATTTTTTCCTTCTTTTTATTTCATGCTTTTTTCTTGTAGAGTCTGGGATTTGTATGCTAATGCAATTCCTATTTTATAAGATACTTGATCACAACATTATTGCTTACCTTCAAAAACAATTTTCTTTGACAGGTTATGGCCTTTGGAGGAGAGAGGGTGATTCGTCTTCTGCATGTAATTGAAAATTATCACCGGAGGTTCAGTAAGCCACCTATAGGTCCAATTGGTTCCCACCTGGTGTGTGCTAAATAAGTATCGTATCCATGTGCTAGCTAAGTAATGACATCAGTACACCAATTAGGGGAAGAACAATGCAACAATCACTGGACAAAAATAAAATAATAATAATAATGATAATAATAATAAAAAAAAGAGAACTACGTGAAAGCTGCTTATGATAGTGTGTCCTTACTCAACCTTTTTAACGTCAGGTTCTCTTGTTCATTTGTAATTGATATTTTTTTTTTTTTTTTTGTGGCGACTGAGACTTTGATGTCCTTCAATAAAATGGTGACTTTGAAGATGGAAATTGATACATAGAGCTCTGATACCATGTTCAAGTGTTTTCGAAAAATTAGCCCATGTTATATTTTGGTAGCAAGTATATTCACACAGCATATTGATAAGAGAAGGATAAGGATACGTTTTTATAGAAATGCAACTAGCTACTCTCTATAGAATATATCATTCTATCAGTTTACAGTATGCTATGGAGGTATGTTATTGGTCAATACACTGATAACCGTGCTTGAGCTAGACAAATTCTTGGTCAATACTGATAACCATGCTTGAGCTAGACAAATTCTTGGTCAATGCTGATAACCATGCTTGAGCTAGACAAGTCTTAATTCTTGTGTTAATGATGAACTAGTGTTTTATTCTAACTAATGCACTTTGGTGAATGATTGCATTCTAGACATTGACCAATGGTGATAGATGGGCTCCTGCTGTTGAAAATGCCATCGGGAAATTGCTTAATGCTTTTATTGTGACCAGTCACAAAGATTCACTACTTTTGAGAAATTGTGCTAGAGAAGCACAATACAATAACCTTCAAATTATCATATATGACTTCTCAAGACCAAGGTAGATGGATGATTAGCAGTGTTTACTTGTCATCAGCTGGATAATCATCCTAATTTTGCTTTTTAATCTCATCTTATTTTCCTTTTTTCTTTTATGGTGTAGGTTGACCATACCATCTCACTTGCTTCCCCAAACAAATAATCCAACTACACTTTCTGTCATACATTCTGAAAATGACACTGTATTGAATGTGTTGGTGGATATGGTAATT
>CANXYI010578423.1:0-14460 GCA_948208565.1 Hura crepitans
AGTGAGTCAGTAAAATTGCTAAAAGCTTTAGGGAGTAATAGGATTAAAATAAAAAAAAGGGAAAGGATGAAAACAATAAACTCTTAAGCTAATAAAGGGAGAATTGAAATCTTAACCAAGGGAAGGAATGAAAACCTTATAAAGAAATTGGGACATAGTAGATAAAAAAAATGGGAGAGTAGGGGAAAATTAACTAGTAAGCAGTGGGAGCCTTAGCAGCTGAGGTGAATAGCTGTGACTGGTTTAATTGATGAACAAAGTGGGGTATCAGAGGATGCCCATTGCTAGTACAGTGGGTGATTTAGCATGGGGAAAAGAACATGTAAGTTTTGAGTTGTTGTTGTTCTTTTACAGTCCACGGGGATGACAACATGAGAGAGGGAGGAAGTTAGGGATGGTAGAAGGGCAGTGGTATATAGCCTTACTATTACACATAGTGGTGTAGCTGCTATAGATTAGTAGCACCACTACTACAGCTACTGTGCACAGACAGCGGGGTACATGGTCACCAGAGAGTGTAAAATAAGCCAGCTGCCATTACACAATATGGGAGATGATAAGGTTATTGCTATAATTCAGAGGAGGAAAATCAAATAAGAATGGCTGGGTTATTTAACAGATGATAGAAAAGGGGAGTTTGATCAGACAGGAAAGGAATTGTGGGAGGAGAAAGCACAGCTGAGCTTTGGGTTATCACAGTATCTATAGAGCAAAATTCATTTATTCCAGGTATGTGTATTAATTTTTATTTGATTGAAAATGAGTTGTGAGTAATTATGCAGTTAGGGATAGTAGTCTGAGATCTAGTTAGAACATGAGAACATAGAAACTGGCATGTAGTAGTTAAAATGAGATTCGAACTTAGAGTAGTCGAGTACAACACATTTTTCTTGAATTTGTCCTTCTTGTTATAAGAGGAAACTACTACTAGGTGCTAGAAGTGAGGCTATATTCTAATGAGATATGGTAATTGTTAAACATTTATATAGGCATTTTAGTAAAGTACGATGTCAAGTAAATAGTGGGAGTTATGTTTCCATTCGTTTAAGCAAAGTTGTGTTTGCAGTGTTATTCTAATGATTAAGTAAGTACAACAGAGTTAAGCTAAGTGGTCCATTTTTAGCAGTGTATAATGCATTAGGGTACATGAGTATTGAGGAGATTTAAGCTAAGTTATGGTATTAAGCATATAAAACCATATGTATGGGAATAAAAAGAAGTGATTGTGTAAAAAAGGTAGCATTTGAATATAGAGATTGAGAAGAAACTGATTTAAAACAGTTTAAGTGTTACTTCCTAAAATATATTTCTTTTCTACAAAGTATAGTGAGGAAGGGACTCAAGGACTGAGGTATTTTTAGTTTTAAGGGAAAAAATTTGGGGTTTAAATAGTGTTAATATAGGGCCATTTTAAACTAGAATACAAGCTATGAAGATTGTAAATTAATGAGCTAATTTTTTTTTTGATTAGGGGTGAACGACCTTGCTATAAATTGAGTTGATTTCATATGTTAGCAAGTATTATGCATGCACATAACTATGATAAATCTCAAAATTATGAAATTGCATGATCGTAATAAGAATTTAAATTGATTATGCCTATGACTAGGGATGTTGGTGAATGGATGTTATAAATGCATATGTGGCTTTAGTATGTGCAAGCTTACTAGGTAAGAGGGGTGTAAACATTACAGTATTTCTTGCTTTGGTGCATTAAGATGGTCATCAGAGTAAATAGTTTTAATTCTAGACATGACATATACCTATGAAATTCTAAAAAAAAATTTAGTTTTTTTGTAGGCACCTATCTAAGTAACACCATTAAATTTTAGCATATAGGAGATTATAAGATAACAAATAAAATAAGTAACTCAAAATCCTAAGTTTTCATAATATGTGGGATTTTAATATTAGGAGTGAATTGATTATACCTACTACAAGTACCCTCAGTGCATATGATTAAGATAGTTCACATAAGTAGTAACCATGTAAATGAGTGTAGAACCTCCTAATAGACACGTTTTACTATCAACTATGTAAACATACCTTGAAAGATGAGTTACTATATGAGGAATTCATAAGCTTACAAGTACATATTGGAACATGAGCATTCTTAAACTAGGTGAGCATGCCAGTAGCAAAAGTAGGTATGTTATCAGGCTAATGATGTTTACGAACAATGTAATCCTTATTATTCTGACCTCATGGTAAAATGAAGCAAGGTGCCATTATATTCTTGTAGGGTATCATGTATTATGATTTTCCAGAAGTGATTTAAATCACATATTATGATTTTTTAGAAGTGATTTAAACATTAACTTACACTAAGTCTAACTATACTAGACTCTAGACATCATAAAAATTCTACATTTAACCAAAATATATAATTTAACAAGTAGAAAGCAATTATAAACTTATTGTGTTCTAGGTGTAGTTATACAAATATGATATGTAGCATTACGGAAAGATGCATGAAAACATGAAGCCGTATACATGTGCCAATTGTAAATGTTTCAATTATTAATGCAATCATCATAATGTAGACTTATGGCTACCTTGTTGAGGATGTGTGTTTGAGCATAAAGAGTATACCATTAATGTCACATCAATGGTGTAACATAGTTAAGGGAAAGTCTAAATTAATATATAAATTTACGATTTTAAGTTTTATCTTACTTATGATTTTAGTTTCACTCTAAGGATTTTGTTTTTCCTTCTAATCAATAGAAAGGTATGTACTCCTTTATCTTGGATTCATACTGACTGAATTAACTTCTTAAGATTTCTTAATTGTAAATAGACTCAGACAAAAGGAACCTTTGAACTTGCAAAGTGATCTATAATTTGCTCATTACATGCACTTATAACACTATAGCAGTTATATTAGCACTTTTGAACGCTTGAATTTATAAGGTGCATGTTTTGTTTGTTTCATGACACATTTTTAGGAGACTAAACGAATAATTTTTGTACTCATGTAACACTCGTACAGTAATAAGTTTATTCCTATAATTATTTATGTAACAATGATATGTCACATACCAAATGCATAGATCATGCATTGTATTAGTTAAGCGATTAATTCAGGCATTTTTTATAGATGTAAATTTTATAGTAAATGCCATAGTTACATCAACTGTATGCTCCTTACATGTATTATTAGTTATAAAAAATATATAAATTATGTTAAGTTAGCAACATGATAGAGATAAAGAGTATACTAAAAGCCAAATAACAGGGTTAGATAAATTCAACTTTAAGAGCTAACCAATCATTTCAAATTGTGATTCCTCATTATGTTAATTAGTACCAGTGCTATCAAACATATAAATGACGCTATATTTATGTAACTAGTTAAGAATATAATTTACTAGTATAAGAGGAGTGGAAAATTATGCATACTTCTTAACACAACTATAACTTAAGGATTCGGTTAAAACCTAAAGCCTAAGGTAAATGTTATAGAATCTGAGTAGGGTAGATTTGGCATTCCAGAGAGGGATAGTATGTAGATATGCAATAGTTTATAGCTTGGTATCAATGATACATAAGCTATTCATAGTGACAGTGGTTGAGGCCACAAACATTTATCAACTTATAACTATTTAGCAGCTTTATCAACTTACAATTATCAGCTTATTAGCCTGTTTACCCATCCTTAATATCATTTTGGGAGTGAGTTACCAAATGCCCTATTTATGACAATTCTATAAAACTTAAGAAACATTAATCTCAAGCAGAAACAAAATTAAACAAAAAGTAAGAAACATGTTATGACATGATGTATACATAAGCTATCAAAATTACAATCACATGATTTATGAATCACATCATGACATGGATACACAATGAACCATAAAAAGTGTCATGACATAGAGTAGACATAAATTATTAGAATTATAGTTACAAGACTGACGAACAATACCATGTTATATATATTCACATAGTATTAAACATAATTAGTCATATGAAGTTCTTCTAGTAAAAAGTGATAGTTAACTAATAGTAATAACTAAATGTATACATGTCATTGGTACACAAAACATACATGATATGTTAGGGATTACATGATACGGAGTAAGAATATAACTTTTATTTGCATGTAATTGATATGTATTCGTTGAGAGTATACTTGACAAGTTGTGACAAACTAGAAATTGTACTAATAGTGACATGCCTTGAGGGCTACCAGTAAGGAATACTCATGTTCTGTAAGTATGATTAAGTAGTGAACTCATTATGTGTTCAAGTATGTATTCAAACAATACTCAGGATAGTTTAGAAGGTTAATTTATGTCAATTTTTTCTAGATAGAATGTTAATTTGGTTTTTCCTATCTGACATGCAGGTTATGGGAGAATATTGAGGATAGACACCCTCTCTAAGGTAGCCTTGCTCGAAATTCCCAGTGTATCTTGACATTTTAGTTAGCTGACAACTTTTAATGCATCTTAACGCAAAGAAAGGGGATTATATGTTTGGTATATAACATATTAGACTATTTCTTATCGTATAATTATATGTATGACATGTTAAGTATTAAAACAATTTTAATGTGAGGATCATTAAGGGTTTAATAGATAGGCATGTCAATTCTTGAATAGATAGGTATGTATGCATAATTGAGTATAAGTAGTTCAAATTTGGTCAGGGAAACCCTATATAACTCTTCCTTTCAATAGGAGAGTTTAGTTATGTCCTTGAGTCATCATAAGGGTGACAGACCTAGTATTGCATTGGTATGAAATTGTTGTATTCTGATGTTGATGTAGTCACGGTGTGATAGACATGCACATATAAAAATGTTTTTCATACAAGTGAAAATTTGTGGTAGGCCTTCGATTAGCTATTATGCCGCCAAAATTTTATCTTAGATCATCTGTTTAGTGAAACTATTCTCCGAGGTGGTTAAGTCATCAATTAGTCTTAGCTAATCTTATCATCTAAGTCAACTAAATGGGTCATAACCTCTCAAGTTTAAGCATATAAATTATGTGGTAACACTCTTCATTGGTTGCCTGGGTGTGACTTATGGGTAGGGTGTTACATTTAAAATGCCTAAACATGCAAACATTCACAAGAAGTTTTGTAATAACTCGAAGCTATTCCAAGGTGTATGCTAGGCATGTAAGACTTGAGCGGCCATATTCAAACCATGGATAGTACTACATAAGTATAAATTGGGTCTAAAAATGGAATTGAAATAATGTTATTAAAGGGTAAAAAAATCAAAAATAAAATTCAAGTATAGTGTAAAGAAATAAAAGTTTTGGACTAAAAGCTTAATTTTTCAAAAATGGCTTTAACAAATGCTTTGGAGGCAACTAAATAAATCTTTTGCCAAAGCAACCTAAGAAAATACAAAATTGAATTTAATTATTGATGTTTGGACAAGTACCAAGCATACAACTAATAGACTTATGAGTTTAGTATATGTAAAAGTATGATACAATGTATCATCACTATAAAAAAATCTTGCACCCATTTTAAAGGTTCTAGAAAAACAAATTTGGACAACAATACAAAAGAAAGAAGAGTGGGTTTGGCTTTGAGTTATTTTTGGGTTCACAAAGTACCAAGGCATTCGAAGCAATTTCTTAAGATTTTTATTAATTCTCTTAGAAAATTTGAAGGCTAGCATGTGAATGGAAGAATTTGATTTCAAAAATAAAAAGGAAGCAAATTCACTCTTTGGTTGTGGAAAGGAATTGAATCAAGGATTTGTTATTTAAAAAAAGTGGTGAGATATCTCTATAGCTCTCCACATTATTTGCTAGAAATTTATAGGAGATTAATAATTTATAGGTTGTAATGACTTTAAATTGACTAAGGATCATGATAAGAACATAATAGAGGAGAAAAAGGGGTTGTAAATGGTTGAAATGGTCGATTTAAAGAAGCTTTTTTTTTTTTTTTAATTCTAATCGATTTTAAGTCTTCTATGAAGTTAGAAATTAGGTTGATAGTAGATGATTGCAATGCAAAAAATTCAAAAAAAGGAATTTGATAGAGAGAGTGACATAAAGAAATAGTTCAATCGAAAGGGGGATAGATCATTTCTATAAATGGCAGCTGAGGTTCGATGCAAATAAAACTGAGGAAAAAGGAAATCTGAAGTTTTTATTTCAGGAGAAGATCATTATATTAAACAAGCTAAGGGGATTACAAGAGATCTTGATTAGGTTTATGCATTCTGGTCCTAAATTTTTTACTTAGAGTTCTAAGTGTCAGATAGTAGAAAGAATACTATTTGATATTGTTAACGAGAAATAATAACATATTACCATCAAACAAAGTATAAAAGGGCTTTGGCATATACAGTTGTTAGGAAATGGAAGTTAGCATGCCTATTAGATTGTAGGGCATTTTAGGATTTAGAATATTTAAGTAGAAAATGAGATTGCAGAAATCAATAGAGAATTTCTATTCTTAAAAGATTTTTATTTTTTTTAAAGTCAACCTATGAATTTCTAGATGCTTAGAATATAAATGTAATATTATATTTTACACAAAATACATGCTTAATGAAGCTAGTAAGCCAGGTTGAACTGCTGCTTTTATATTAGTAAACTAGATGTGTAAAATAAATAAAATTAAATTACAAGTTCTGCAGTAAGTGTTTTTGCAGAGAAATACAAACTCTCCTTATTATGTTTACAGTATAAAACCATGTCAAGTTTTCAAGTATAAACAAAAACTAATAAAGAGATGTAACTAGAGAAGAGCTATAGAATTTATGATATCTACTACATATGATATAATTCTTCTACTAATTATCTATCTTCAATTGTGAATAGATTAATATTTAAGACATTATATAACTAGATGCGTTTTGTTGAATGTTAAAAGTAAATAAATACTTCTAATCCCAAGGAACTTAAAGGGATTCAAGACTATATAATCTAATATTTGTTCTTGTAAGAGATGCATCTAAAAACTGAATTTTTCTACATTTTTTCTTTAAATAAGCTATTATTAGTATGAGTAGACTTTCTGCAAATATTGTATAATTTAATATGTGTTTAGTTACATATAAGTCTTATAACTTTTGTTTTAGACTAGTATAATTATTGACAAAACTTTATTTTCTACATGACTAAAGCTAATTATACTTGAGTTGGGACAATTTTATTCATTGAAACACTTAGCAATAGGTTGGACGCTAAGAGATTCTATAAAAAATTTTATTTTATTTTCTTTTCTATTAAATGACTTAAAACTAAGAGTTAAACTTTAGAATTCATGTTTAACTGAATTTAAAGATGTAATTATTCTTTATTGTGTAATACTATTATGAATTCAAGAGTCTATTGAAGGTTAAACAAATACACTATTCATGTTTATAGTTTCTTAACCTTTTTAGTGCGAATATGTTTAGGAAACATGTTGAATTATATAGTGTATAATTAAAGTTATGTAATTACTTTAGAGTTTTAATTTCTTAAGATAAAGTGAACATTTGGCTATGCTTGAACAATAGAAAATTTGAGCTTAGGTGGTCACCTCTTAGACCTAAAATTACTAGGTAAAATTTATCAAAATTGTTTCTTGGTTCTACATGAGTGGTAAGATTGAGTGTATTATTCCTAGAAATTGAAAATGTGTGAATTGATGGATAAATCTCACACCTTTAATAGCTTATTAGGGGTTGAGTTATACCACAAAGAGAAGATAATATGTTTTCTCTAATGACATGTTTTATATTCAAGGAAAAAAATTAGAAGAGGAAAAACGCAATTTATACATGATAATGTCTTAGTCAAACTTGCTATGCAAGTTGTATGCTAAACATTTTCAAATATGAAAATTTAATGCATGTGAGCATGTATGAGATAAGTAAATTGATTTCAATATAATTCTTAACATATGTGCAAAAATAATAGGATAAAATTGATATGTGATAATTGGATATGGCTAAAATTACTAGTTGGGCTTTCATGAATGTTTATATATATATATATATATATATATATATATATATATATATATATGGAGTTTAAATGTGTTATATGAATATAAATGGACATATAAGGATGGTATGTCATGGGTAATTTACTGTGATAAGGTATCTTGATGATAAATGAGGCTATTGTTATGACAATATACAATATGGCTGAAAATGGTGCATTGAAAAAGTATGGTGATAACATGGTTGAAATGGTTCATGTTATTTCTTTTAATTGAATTCTTATATGGTTGGTATGAGCTTAAAGAAATAATATAATAAGGATTATATAAAATAAATGTTAGACTAATTGATGAGCCTTAACTATATGAAAAGTAAAGTATATGAGATATGTTGATAAAGGCCTTTATGGCATCACATATATTTAAGTGATTATATGGTTACAAAGGAAAAATGTGTAGCCCCATTTCTACCTAGGATTCAAGATAGCTTTAGGATAATTTAGCATGCCAAATAATGGAATTTGCCATTGTTTATAGTTTTGGCTATTTTTCAAATTTTGCACTACATTGTGGCAATTACCCATTCTTTGTACCTTTTGCTACCACCATATTATGCCTTTAGGTAACAACATTTTGTGCTTTCGGGTACCACTGTATAGATATCGGGTTAAAGGAACCATTGCACCTGTCCCTTATTTGGGAAAAAGAATGATTTTAGGAAGAAATATGCCATCAATAAGTAAATGAATATTAGATAATCAATGGTAATTCCTAATCTTGAACTCCATTTTAATGAACATGAATATATTTATGTGACTATGTGTATGGCAAGGCATAAAACACATGCGAACTACATACTTATGTGTATGTTGTAATATACAAATGCTTTCATATAACACAATACATGATTTATGTTAAATTCATAGGAAGTAAAGTATAAAATGCCATATAAAATAAAAGTATGTGTGTAGCATGATGTTATGATGGAGGTGTATTACACATTTTCATGACTTATATGTATTAAGCGAACTTATTTGTTTGATTAAATGTATGAATTAGGATATATAATATGGTACATGATTTAAGCTACTTTATGATAATAGTTATGTTGTTTATTATTTTGAGGATAACATGCATATATGAAATATGTGAGTTAATCTATAGATAGTGATATATATGTTTATTTTTAAATGAATACATTTTGATGCTATTTTTAGTACCACTATGAAGTATTGTCTTAATAGATCACTTTATTAAGGTTTTTATGAAATTGTATATATTTATATAACTACTAAGTATGGCTGTTAATAAGTTGTTTGGACTAGTATATACAACATTAAGCAATCATTCTCAATGCAAGGTTTTTCTTTCGCATAGGTTTGAGCTTGAGTGGGAAGGGTAAAGGGTAAAGTTGTGCATTGCATGAAAAAGTACAATCAGAGCAAGACATAAAAGTTAGAGGATCTCTAGTTTTCCTTTATCTTTGGAGATTGTTGCATTGATATCTTATATTGTTGCTTTGTATTTGTAAAACAGTATGTCTGGTGATAATTCAAGAGAAATGATGCCCTGTAATTAAAGCTACTTTATGATAATAGTTATGTCATTTATCATTTGTGAGGATAACATGCACATACAAAATATGTGAGTTAATATATAGATAGTGATGTATATGTTTGTTTCTAAATGAATAGAATTTGATATTACTATTGATACCACAGTGAAGTATTGTCTTAATAGATCACTTTATTAAGGTCTTTATGAAATCGTATATATTTATATTATTACTAAGGATGATTAGTAATTAATTATCTAGACTAGTATATGTACCGCTAAGTAATCATATTCAGCATGGAGTTTTTCCTTTGCATAGTTTGAGCTTGAGTGGCAAGGGTGAAGGGTAAAGTGGCATATTGCATAAGAAAGTACCATTAGAGCAAGACATAGAAATTAGAGGATCTCTAGTTTTCCTTTATCTTTGGAGAATGTTGTATTGATATCTTATATTATTGTTTTGTATTTTTAAAATAGTATGTCTAGTGATAACTCAAGAGAAATGATGTCCTGTAATTAAAGTTAAATTATGTGTGTGCGTGCGTGGGCATTGAAATGGAGTTTTGTGATGAGCATGATTTTATTGAAGTATTACATTTATAGGTGAAAATTTTGAGTAGTGTATTAAATAGCAGTTATGCTGTTGGAATTTTTAGTATTAGAACCCACTTATTTTAATGTTTTAAATCATAGAGATGTTTTAATTTGAAAAAAAAAAAAGTTTTCTTGTAAAAGATAAACAGAAGTTTTATGGCTTACCTTTTCATATGACTTTTATATTGTGTAATTGTATGTATTGTTTTATGTCATTTGTATATGTTATAACATCTCTTTATCGGATTCCCTTGTGGAACGAGTAAGGGATGTTACAAGTTTGTTCAATAAAAATACAAAACTCATTGTATAGATTAAAGTTATTCAGACGAATGTGGTATGATCGTCTCAATGAATATTTGCTAAAAGAAGGATATAAGAGTGATCATATTGGCCTATATATTTTTATAAAAAGATTAGGATCAGAATTTGTCATAATTACTGTATATGTTGATTTAAATATTATTGGAAGTACTAAAGAGCTTTAAAAAACATAAGATTATTTAAAGAAAAAATTTGAAATTAAAGATTTTGAAAAGACAATTTTTTCTTGACTTATAGATTGAGCATTCAAAAGATTTTGTTCATTAATCAACTTATATAAGAAAGATCTTAAAGCAATTTTATATGAACAAAGCACATCCATTAAGTACCCCAATGGTTGTGAGATCACTAAAAGTAAATAAAGACTCATTTTGTCTTTGAGAGAATGTGAAGTTCTTATTCCTGAAGTACCATATTTAAGTGCTATAAGAGCATTAATGTGTCTTGCTAATAATACAAGACTAGATATAGCATTTGTTGTAAGTCTATTAGTAAGATTTAGTTCTTTTCCAACACGAAGACATTAGATTAAAATTAAACATATTTATATATATATAACCTAGGAACAATTGATATGTGGTTATTTTATTCTAATAAATTCAATTTGCATTTAGTTGGTTATGCACATGCAGGATATTTATCTAATCCACATAAAACTTGATCACAAATGGGCTATTTGTTTACTTGTAGAGGTATGGCTATATCATGGTGGTAAACAAAAGCAAATTTTAGTTGCTATTTCTTTAAATCATGCAGAAATAAATTACAATGTATTAGGTAAGTTGAGAATGTGTTTGGCTAAAATCATTGATCCATCATATCTACAAGATGTGTGACTTGCCTTTTTAAGATAATATTCTAACAATACTGCAAAGATAATACAAGATGCATAGCTTAACTATCAGAATGGTATATTGAAGGTGATAGAATGAAAAATATTTCACCAAATTTTTCTTTACTCGTGATCTTAAAAAAAAAGGTCAAATAGATATTCAACAAATTCGTTTAAATGAGAATCTGGTAGATTTATTCACTAAGATACTACCCACTACAACATTTGAAAAGTTGACATATAATATTGGAATGTATAGACTTAAAGATGCGAAATGATGCCTTCATGAGGGGAGCAAAATACGTGCTAACTTTTTTTCCTTAGCCAAGATTTTACTCAACAAGGTTTTCCTGCCGAGATTTTCAATGAGGTAGCTTATTATGTATATTATAAATATTGTGTATTCTTTTTTTTTTCACTAAATTTTTATCCCACTTGATTTTTCTAATAAGATTTTAATGAGACACATTCTTTATTATGGACATGTATAGGGGAGTATTATAAACTATAAGAATTATCGATGTTTATAACCCTCATAATCAAGATGTTTCTTAAGTTATACAATCGTCATAGTTAAAACTCTTTCCATTAATATGCAACTCAAGTTTTATTTATTTTCTCCTTTATTATAAGTTCATTTAACATATAATATGAAAGCCTATAAAAGGAGGCTTCATATATCCCATGAAAGACAAGTGAAAAGAATAAGAAATATTTTTATTTTTTCTCCATAAATTTTCTCTACTACCGCGTTCTTGTTTTTATAGCATTTTTCTTTATTTTATAACAAAAACTTATATAAAATAATATTTTAAAGTATGTTTAAATTATTTTTTTATTTTAAAATAAGATTAATTATATGGTGATAGTTAAGAACATTTAATTTATAAGATGTATCACATTTGAGTTATTGAATGAAAAAAAAAATCATAATTTTATCAAATAGTTAAAAGCGAATACATTTATATGTAACAAATGAATACTCTATATACACACATATAACAATTATATATATATACACACAAGCATAAAGAAATAATATATTTCATTTTAAAGTAGTATAATACATATTTTATTAATAAACTAAACTTAATTCAATTTTAAGCAATGTTATTCTGAATAAATATATTTTTTAATTATATTTAAATTTATTTTTAACGTCATTGTCGAAATTTATAAAAATTCACTTTCAAACGTCTCTTTTTTTAGTATTTTAATTTAAATTATTAATATATAATTTTTTTAAAAATGTACATTATCTTTTAATTAGGTATGAACTAATGCGGTTGTCCGTCAATTTTTTGATCTAAACTTGAAGATTCCATTCGAATATATTGGAAAAAGTGAGCCAAACTCAATTTTGATAAAAATTAAGAATTGAGCAAGAATCAACTTGAAATTGATTCCAATAGATCATATCTGTACAATTTATTTTGTTTTTTTTTAAATGTAATTGTATAAATATTAGTACCAAATTGATCTTTTTGGGAAAAAAACTAAAAAATTTGTCGATTCCATCGTTTTTTCATTTTTTTTATGTATACATAATTCTACTATTACGTATAAATATTTCCTTTTTTGTGGATTATAATACCATTTAACACACTATGTGACATAAATAGTGGATTCAATATATATCCATAATTTATATTAAAATTACGATTTAAAATATATATAAATAATAGTTACTGATTCAATAGAATACAATAAAGTTCACGGACCCAATTTAAAAGTTAAAAGAACTCGAAATGCTGTTTTCCATTTTTCAATTTGAAATTTATTATTATTATTATTATTATTATTATTATTTTAAATACCGTTAAGAATTTTAGGAGTTAAATGGTTCAAAACTATTAACTTGGAATCCAAATGTTAAGTATTTCAACAGAAAAAAATTTAAAAATTGACGGAATATTTTTCTTAAAAAAATTATAATTTTAAAAGAACTAGATATTTTGAAATTTACACAATAATATTAAAAACTGTTTAAAATATATTACATTAATTTAATGGAAATAATTTGATTCGAAAATAATCAAATCCATACCTATATGACCGGACCTATTTGACAAGTAGTAAACTATAGAATGTATTATCGATGTTGGAATTTTTCCTCGGCATTCCCTTAATTGAGTACTTTATTTTTTCTTCTTTAGACACTTCTATATATGTATTGTTTTCTACCGTTTGTAAGGTTATCAATTTTAAGAGCACTTGTGCATCCAAATTCAATTTTTCGATTCTAGAATTAACTTTCCACACTAGTCATTCTTAAAGCTATAAAATTTTCGTTAAACATCAACTTCCAAAAATTAAAAAAGTAAATTTCTCTTTATCAAATAAAACTCTTCTTTTCTCACCAAAAAAAAAAAAAAAACTCTTCTTTCTTTCTTTATTTTGTTTGTCGGAATAAAAGGCTTTAGACCTATATATCTTTGTTAGAGATTTCTTCCTTTCTTTTTTTTTTTTGGTTTTTTTCTGCAATGTTATCTTCTAAACTGATAATGCATTTAATTATCTTTTTAAAATTTATTAGAATTTAACAATACCATAAATACCAAAATTGTTTATAAAGCAAAAAAAAAAAAAAAAAACAAAGAAAAGCATAAATATGTCCTCAAATCTTACATTTTCCTTTTTTTTTTTTTTTGTTTTACACCTAAAAATAATGAGAGTTCGTGATCCGACCTACACAGGTTTTAGGCATTAAAAGAGTTGTAGTAAGCAGATAATCAAATTATATAACTAATATATCAAGCAAATAATCTAATTATAGGACCATGAGATCATAAAGCAAACAGCTAAATTATAGAACTGTCGGCACAAGCAAATAATCTAATTATAAGACGACAAAGCTGCGGTGAACATATGAGTAGATTATAGCTACTATTGCAAGCAAATAATTTAATTATATAACCAGATTATCGGGCTAGTGTAAACTAAAACATAAATTGAAAGAATAAAAAAGATAAAAGGAAAAGGTATTAATTTATTCTTAATATTTGTCTCATAACTCTATTTTACCTTTCAGATTGTAGTTATTAAAATAGCATTAAAATGCTATTGTCAATGTTAGAGAATAGAGACATTTTAACATAATTTTTAAACTGTAGAAATATTTTTGTACTATTTTTAATAACTATAATGACAGTTTAATATTATTTTAAACAACTATAAGGATATTTTTACTCTAAAAATAATTTGAGTGGTAAAATACAGATTCAAGATAAATATTAAAAATAAAAATA
>CANXYI010578441.1:0-11745 GCA_948208565.1 Hura crepitans
TCCCCCCCCTTTTTTTTTTTTTTTAACAATATTTCCACCCCCCCCCCCCCCCTCTTCCTTCTTCCCCTCTTTTTAGCAACAAAAGCATTGGACTGTTGATTTGATGATGTGTTCTCTATGCATAGTACTTGACTGAAAACCTCTTAGAGAGATGTAACCTCAAAACCAGAAAGAATTTGAGATTTAAGTTTCAAATTTGAAGGGAATACCAGCCAAAAAACTCATTATTGCCATTTGTTCCCTCCGATTTTGCTGCACCTTGATATTAGTACTAAATGGCAAAAGCATATTCAGCTCCTCGTAAGTCTTTTCAAATTCCAAAAAGTACACTGTGGGTGACTTAGATTCTTTCTCAGCATGATAAAAAGCCTGACAAACATCATAAATACGAGATACATTTCCTTTGCCAGAATATAAAAACTCCAATCCATCAACTCCTTAACAAACAGTAATTAACCAAACCAACAACTTCATGTTCAATAGAATTTATGATCTGCAAGAACAATTTAACATCATCGCTAAGCCAAGCTTGTTTAGTATTATCATGTGGGGTATCCTGAATCAAATGATCATCTTTTTCGACACTCCATAGACAAATTCTAATCGTTCTACCCCATTCCAAATAATTAGTGCCATTGAGTTTATGCTCAGTTATTTTTGACACAGTAGGAACTAATTCAGCCTCAATATCCATGTTTAAAAAAAGATTGTGCAATCAAAAATAGGTAAACAGCCTCTGCAATGATTTTAAACAAACCCAACCACGTAGAACAATAATAAACAAAGAGATACCCAGACAACCGAATCTAAAAGAGTGACACCTCGAACAGATGTACGTCCACAACACCACCCAAAACAACTTTCAAATGATGATGCGACTCCAGAGAAGAAGACAGCCAACCAAAACTCCGTCACACATGCTCTAATGCGTTGGCACATGAGGAAGCTGCAAAAACTTCGAGTGGTGCGTGAAGCCCACTAGCGGACAACCCAATCACCAGACTTTGATGACCGATCGGAAATACTGATGGGCACCTTCCCAAGGTGGCGGTGAGAAAAAGTTGTCCCCAGAGATGGTGGCCCTAGGTGAATAGTCGGAGAAACAGTGAACCCAGGAAAAAAAAAAGCAACAAACCTAATACTCTGATACCATATTAAACAAGACTTATTAAGCAGAAAGTAAAACTCACTTTTTGATTATTTTATTTTAATGCTAAAGGCCTTATATACACTTATAAGAAGCCTAATACAAGAAATAAATCAAACAATAAAATCTCCTACAAATCTGCTCCTATAATAGTTCTATATATCTTAGGAAAGACAACTATACAAGAAAATATAATAAATACACAAATTCTGTAACAATAGGTAAAAGGTGCAAATTAATCAATGAGAATTCAACTTTACTATGGCACAAGAGATTAGGTCACATCACCCAAAGAAGAATTGAGAGACTTGTGTCTGAAGACATTCTTGATCCCCTTGATTTTTCAGATTTTGATATATGTGTGAATTGTATTAAGAGGAAACAAATAAATATCAGGAGATTTGGTGCAAAAGGAAATTAGACATCTTAGAACTTATATACATGGATATTTGTGGAAACGGTCAGTATTTCACAACATTCATAGACAATTTTTCACTATATGGCTACTTTTATCTCATTCATGAGAAATCGCAATCACTGGACATGTTCAAAAGTTATAAAGCTGAAGCTGAGAATCAACTCAGCTAAAGGATTCAAAGCATTAGTTTTGATCATAGTGGTGAATACTATGGCAAATAAGACAGATTAGGTGAACAACATCCAAGACGATTTGCAAAATTCCTAAAGGAATGCAGTATCATCCCACAGTATACTATGCCAAGTTCACCACTATGAATGGCGCTGCTAAAAGACGAAACGAAACGCTTAAAGATATGGTAAGGAGGATAATTAGTCATTTTACCTTGCTTGAATCACTCTAGGAAGAGGCACTAAAGACCACAGTATATATACTCAACAAATTTTCAACTAAAGCAACTGAAAAGGCCCCTTATAAGCTTTGGATAGGTAAAAAGCCTAGTCTAAAACATCTTCTTATTTGGAGATGTCCAACTGAGGCAAGGCCTTATAGGCTAAATGAGAATAAAATAGGCTCTAGAACTATCAGTTGGTATTTCATTGGATACCCTAAAAGGTCTAGGAGTTAAAAATTTTATGATCCCAATACTAAGGCTATTTTCGAGACAAATAATACTTGATTCTTTGAGGATGTTGAGTTTGCAGGGGAGAAAGAGTTAAGGACTTTCTCTTTGAAGAGGAATATGTAGGTATTGCTTTAATTGCTATTGACAATTATTAGGAATAGATTCTTATAACTGACATTGTTCAAGAAGTAACTCCAGAATTCAAGGTCATTAAGCCTCTTGTTAAACCTCAAGAAATTGTTTCAGAAAAACAAACTCAACAACTTCAAAAACCATTGCCATTAAGGAGATCCACTAGAGAAAGGCAAAATGGAATTCCAAATGATCATATTGTATTTCTCTAAGAACATGATGTTGACATTGGAGCGATGGAAAATGATCCAATCAATTTCCTTCATGCCATGGAAAGTTCTAACTCTCAAAAGTAGATAGATGCCATGAATGAAGAGATAAAATCCATGAAGGACAAAGACATGGAAAGTGCTCTTGAATTTTATGTTATTTGAAAGGAGCATTTTGACTTGGTATATTGTATAGCAATCATGAGCATATTAGTATTCAGTGTTTCACATATGCAGATTGGACTGCTTCCAAGATTGATAGGAGATCCACTACTGGCTATTGTGTCTTTTTTGAAGGAAACATAGTGTCATGGAAAAGTATGAGGCAAGATGTTGTATCTCGATCAAGTGCAGAATCTGAATATAGGACTATGACATGGTCCACATTTAAAATCATGTGGATACATCATCTTTTAACTGAAGTTAGGTGAATCATTCTATACTAGCAGAACTGTGGTGTGATAATCAAATTGCCCTTCGCATTGTCTCAAATCCAATGTATCATTAGAGAACTAAACACATTGAGATTGACTGTGTAACGCCCGCAAATCGAGGTCTCATGAATAGTACCACCGAGACTTGAATGTGTTCCTGGGAAGCTGGGATAACTTTGTAAGGCCAATAAAGATGTATACTAGTCATAAAACTTTGATGGGCTAAAAAATAAGGAAAATTGATTAATTTTAAAATTTAACAGAATCAATAATTCATTTCAGGTGGAAAACTAGTGAATAGTAACATAAAATAGGGTTGTGCCAGGAATGACCCGGGATATACCCGAACAGTCCTGAAAATAGCATACCCTGAAGGTCAAAAATTCCAATGAGTTCATTGATGAAGAAATTTTAATTTTCTGAGGTCGTTTGATATGTTTTTCAGAACTTCTTATTATAGCGAGTGAATAATACACCCACTTGCCATTGGAGTTTGGACTTGAAATTTTGCGAGGCTGTAAATGGGCCTAATCGAGGATTTTTAAAACAAAAGAGACTATTTTTAGAAGTCAAATAATTTTTAAAATTTTCCAAAGTTTAAAGTAAAATATGATTTTTATGAGCCGTTAGATCGCCACGTGTCGCGATCTAACACACCCACCACTAATATATAAGAGCTCTCCACACATGCACATCATTTTACATTTGTGAGAAAGCCATCTTCAACCTTTAGAATGCCCTAGAATTGATGCCATTTTCCAAAGAAAGCTCTCCCTCCATTTTTGCTTCATACCCACACCAAAACACCACCAAATCCCACAAGTCTTATATGGAAATGAACCTCCATGACCTCTAGATTTCATTTCTACCCTTAAAATCACCTAAAAAGTTGTGGGGAGGGTTAGGCTTGGGCCGGATAGGTAACCTATCCCATACAGTATGGCAACGAAGAACGCTATGTCTCAAGGTGGAATGACCATGCTTGGGATGGATAGGCAACCTATCCCACATCGAAAAGAAGGAAAGATGGTAAAGGCTTTATAAGTAAGGCCTTAGTACCCCTGGTTAGCGCATTTTTAGGTGCCAAGGAAATTGGGCCCAAGGGACAAAGCCGTGAGGTGAACGAACAAATCGGGCCAAAGCGGACAATACTAGCCAGGTGAGCCAGGGCATTATAAACTGTCATTTTATTCGTAAAAAGATTTAGGAGCACTTGACTTCCATTGGATATGAGAAGACTGGAGAACAATTAGCTAATTTATTCAAAAAAGCTTTAAATGGGGCTCGAATTAATTATCTATCTAACAAGGTGGACATGATTAATATTTATGCTCTAGCTTGAGGGGGAGTATTACAGAATCTTGTGTATTTATTGTATAGTTGACTTTCCTAAGATAGATAGCACAATTATAAGGACAAACTTGTAAGAGCAAATTCGTGAGAGATTCACTCTTTGAATTATTTCCTGAGTTAGCCTTCTTATAAGTGTATATAAAGGCCTTCAACATTTGAATAATATCATCAAAAAGTGTATTCTTACTTTCTACTTAATAAAACCAAAAAATGAACAAATCAAACCGAAATAACCTATTGGTTCGGTTTTGCCCATCCTAAACACATCCATACTTGATCTATATCATTTGATTATGTTCATATGCATGATCATTGATGGATTTTTGTTACAATGAATGTGACAAAAGTCACCTCAATTCTATGTTGGCAAAATTGATGCACGAGATTGTTTGATAATGCCTTTAATTATAATATCAAGTTTTAAGCTTATAAAGTTATATCATGACATGCAATTATAAAGTGCATATACATCTCTCTCTCTCTCTCTCTCTCTCTCTCTCTATATATATATATATATACACACACTCCAAGTGAGAGATTGTTGGATGTGGATGTTATATATATTATGGTTAATAATAATTTTATATCATGGGCTACTACAAAAGGCTTGGGCCTAATATCAAAAGTGATCTAATTTTGTTAAAATTAGGATAACCCTAAATATGCTGGGAAATATGGGTTTTATATATGTAGATACTCTAAATATAATTTCTAATTTTATGATTGTTAAATTAGAAATAAGGGCAATATGTGCATGTATAAAAGGGTTATAGACCCAAATTATACCACACTTTTTCTGATATCTCATCATTAGAAAAGGCAGAACCTCCATTCCTTAATCATGCGTATCAATTTAAAAAATCAGAATCACTTGATCAAGCATTCAATCGCTATCACGGATTCAAGTACACTTTCGCATCCAAATTATTCTTTTTGATGATTTAACATGACTGATTTTGACTATTTAAGATTTAGAATTTTCCCTAAAAGAGATATCCTACAAATCCATAATTCAATATCAATAAAATTGACTATCAAAGAGAGACAAGAAACTGATATTCATTTCTCGAAGTATTTTTTTAAAAAAAAAAAGACAAAAGAAATGAAAATAATTAATCCTCACTTTTTTGTTTATGGGTTGACTCAAATGATTATCCAATTTCAAATTTGTTCCAATCATCTTGAGTTGCTTGTTTTTCAAAACCTTATCGTGGCACTATCTTGGTAAGAACTTTATCAACAATAAGTCAATACATTTCTCTCTTCCTTGAAGATGAAAAAATGTAGAAAAACTGTTGTTTAAGGAATTAAGAACCAAGTAATGAGTGATAGTCAATACCTGCTCTAGAGAATTGAAATTATCAGATATGTATGCTGGATGTTGCCTATTTCGGTCATTGTGTTCAATTGAACGTCCAGCATTAGAAGTTGGTTGTTGCCAAATATCATCATGAGTATAATCAAAGCTTGATTCCCCGTTCCCCATAAGTTTAAGGAACTATGCACCTAAATCAAAATAAAATACAATGTTAAATAAGGCCACTCAGCGTTTAAGCAGATATGATGGAATATGATTGGACAAACTGAATAAACTTCAACGGATAAAGCATTTAGCTTAGTTTATAGCTGCTTTATGTACCAATATTGTTGGCCAGATTTCCTAGTGCAACGTGCAAGGTAGTCCAACTAAATTCTAAAACCAAATCTAGTGTGGGGTACAAATTATTACCTATATCTAATTTCAAAAAAACCAGCATTATTACTTACGAAATAGGTTAAACGTGAAGTGGATCCACAAAATTGTAGCCTTTTGACAATTAAATGCTTGAAATTTCAAAGTAAAGAAAACGAAAAATGTGCACGTCCTCCAACTGAATTTGGGATCAATATTAACCCTCCAGTAAAAAAAGGGCGAAATTTCTATTGGTTTAAATCCATCATAAAAGTCGACACAAATATTAGCAACGTAGAATCCATTACAGCTAAATGAGAATGCAAGATTCTAGAGCTAAAGCAAGTTAAAAAGCCTAAAAGCCTGAAAGCTGATACTTCCAGCTAGAATGTTAGGTTTCAATATCATATATATAATAGTAGAAAGAAGAGAGAACTTATAATCCAAATTTGAAAGTCTTAAACGGTAAGGAGATACGGGTTTGTAATGGACGAGAGCTATTCCATCCACCAGACAATAAGATTCATGGATCGTTTTTTATTTTTTTCGGCAATCCAATCCATATCTAAACTTATTTTTAATTAAAAAAAATGTCTCCTGATAACATTAAATAATTGTTAATTTAAGAAATAGTAAAATTGATTATTGTCATTCTATTATTCAGCAGTAAGTTCCATGTACTATAATCAAAATCCAGCAACAAAAGAAATGAATCGAAGTTCAAGACTTCTCTATAGAGCAACTACTTCAAAATCAAAGACTTAGGACAAAACGCAATCCTCAAATCAAACTGAAATACATATTCAATGAAAAGCACAAAACCAAAAAAAAAAAAAATAAAGTGAGTTTCAGAGAGATAAACGAAGGATTACCTGTATGACTTTTGCTGCAAAAGATTTTTCTTAAGTGCAATACAAGCAGATGCCTTTCGCTCCAAAAGGTTTTTCTTCCACTTTTGCTGCGGAAGATTAAGGTACGTCTTCTTTATGTTCTCTCCGCAAGAGTTTTTTCTTTTTTTGGGTTGGTCAAACTATAGAAAAGTTTTAGCCTTCCAGACGATAAAGAAAACAGAAAAAGACGTGAAAAATGGTCATTTTAAAATGTAAGAAAGAGTCTTTTCTTTTTAATGTTTTAAAAATCGGATTAAATAAAAAATTAAAATATTAATTAGATTATAATTTAATTGATCTGGTTAAATTTAATTAAATTTTTTAATTATAATTATTTATATAAAAAATTTAAAATATAATATGATTGATAATATAAAAATAAATAAAAATAAATTTAAAAATCTATTTATCATTAAATATTAACTTATAAACATTAATTTTAAACTATTTATCATTAATAATAAAAATTTAAAATAATAAAATAACTATTAAATCAAATTAAATTTTAAAATATAAAAAAATAAAAATAATTAAATATAATTAACAAAAATTTAACATATAATCAATTTATAATGTACATATTTTTAATATAAAAAATTAAAATAAATACTTTTAAAATTAAATAATTGAATATATAATAATATGTATGTTATATAATGAATTTTATATTTGAATAAATTATAAAAAATAATTTGGACAAAAAGTTAGAACTTAAAATATAATTTATTATTAATAATATAAAACATTTATTATAAAATTAATATTAAAACATTTACATATATTTATATTTCAGAATAAATTATAAAAAACATTTAAAAATTTTAAGATAAATAAATAGTTAAATATGTAAATATATTATCAATAATTATAAAATAAATATTTGTTACAAGTTGAAAAGTTAAAATAATTGGAAAAAATGAAAAAATAGAATCAAAAAATCGAATACGAAACCTTAAACTTTCCAAGAAAAAATTTTACCACTAGTACCACCTAAATATAGTGTATATTTATGTGTTTTTAATTTTTTTATTTGAAAATAATGATTTATTGAGTGAATCAGACCGGTCTGATTTTAAAAATATTAATTTTTTATTCAGATTAACCATATTTTGATAAAAATCGGGTTTTATCTGGTTTAACCTTCTGGTTTTTTACCCCAATTTAACCGATTTTTAAACAATTCGATTTTATACTCATAACTGGATCGAAATTAGCCATCAATTTCTTATTAAACCGGTTCGACTAGCCGATCCGATACGATTTTCAAAACATTGCTCTTTAACACTTTAATTAAAAAAAGTATTTGACTTGACTATTTTTTGGTGACGACCTTCCCAATGCGCAAAACAATCGAAAACCATGAACTGAAGACGGGCCGGTGGACTAGAAGGTAGTTAAGATGGATTTGGAGAAAGGTTATGACAGTTTATTGAATATATGAGAGACATTGGATTTCCTATTAATTCAGCTATGTTGGGGTGCTTGAAAGCATCTTCTAGGAAGGCAGTAGCTTCATGCTTTCTCATGAATAGATTAATCGATTTTTTATTTTTATTCATATATTAATTAATTGATCTATAAATACCTCTTAATGACCCATCCTTTCCTTTTATAGTTATCATGCACATAGAGCATCTAGCTCATGGTATCGTAGAGGCTGTCAATATGGGGTGTCAAGGACAATTCCTTTCGAAAGGAATCGCCCAATATTTGCCATCTCTTTTTTGTTGATGATTTAGTGTTGTCGGCTTAAACTTTTATCAAATGACTACAATGAAGAAAGTCCCGAATAGTTTTAAGTATTTTTGAGGTCATAAATAATAATTTTGAAATGCAAATAATGTTTTTTTATTTATGAATGAATTGTACTACTTACTTATATGTTGTGAGTAAAATTTAAAGTGAAAATAAGTCCGTTTAAATGGTAAAAATTAAAAAATGAAACCTAAATAATTAACTCGTACGGATAGTAGCCAACTAAAAATATTGCTTATTTTACCTCATGTTTTGACCTAATTATTCTAGGAGTTAAAATTTGACATAATTAATGAAATTATTTGTTATTAAAATTTATGAAATTAATACTATATTATTTTAGGATTAATAGATATAAGGAAATTGTATGAAATTTAAAAGAATAAAAGAATTGAATAAAATAGATTTTTATTATAATTTCAACTAATGGGTCAATAATGGTCCTTCATATATATATATATATATATATATATATATAATTCTAGAAAAATTAAAATAATAAAGAAAAAACAAGATATTATGTATGAGAATTAATACTAACCATTGATCAAAATACATGAATATTAGCGATTGATCCATTCTAGTACAAATAGTCTTTAAAGTTGAAATTTCTAGAAAAATTGAAAAAAACATCTTCTCCATTCTTCCGTCGTAATTGCCGATACCATCTCCCTCACTCCCATTCTCCATTTTTTCATATCCTCTTCTCCAATTCTTCATTATTTTCCACCATTAAACTCTAGTTTATGATCTGCAAACACTCCTTCAATTAGTTGTAAGAAACCAGGGAGAAAACTCAAGAAAATGGTGGTGGAAGATTTATGTGAATAGTAACTACTAGTAAATCTTTTAACTTTTTTTGAAACATAATTCCACACAAGTATTTTAAATTTCTAAGTCTAAGAATCTAATATAAATTTTGGGTTGGGAGTCAATTTGAATTTTCTTTTGAATTTTTGAAGAAAGCAGCGATGAAAGCAATGAAGCTAACGGAGAAACGGAGAAGATGAAGTAAAAAGAGAGAAGTGGAGAAAGATAAATTTAAAATTAAATTGGTACACGTATTCTAAAATTTTAAATTTAGTTTACTTTTTATTATTACGAAGTTTATCAAACTTGCTTTAAATTGTAGAATTTAAATAAGCAGTGCATTAAATGTGCTATGGGGTAATTTAATATGAATTAGATGAGATGCTAAAATAATGAAAAATATAAAACTTAGGTAATTTGGATGTAAAGACGAAGGGCTTATTGAAACTTTTGATTTCTTGGCTCTAATGAAATACCAAAGAAATGAATTGCTTAAAAATAGATAGTATAAGGAATTAAAAAAATTAAATTAAACAATTACAATAAAATTTTTAGTGGTGCCGAAATTAGCTTAGTAGAGTAATGAGAAATATAATTGTTAAATGAGTTGAAATATGGTATAAAATGAAAATTTGCAAGCTATTAAAGAATATATATGAATAATATTTTATAAAAGGATAGTTTGTAGATAATAATATGGGTGGTTGAAATAAGTATTAAAAATTTATTTAAAATTATTTTAATAATCTGATGAAAATTTTAAGTATTAAATTTTGAATTGGTGTGGAATTAATTTGTATGAATGATAAAATGTTAGAGATAAATTTATATGAAAATTAATTAGATTGACATAAATATATGAAATATAAAAGATTAAAAGACTTAATTGAAGAGATTTTACGAAAGTAAATTAGAAAAATAGAAGAACATTTGGGAACTGTAACACCTTTGTGCCCACTTAATAAATCAATTTCATGCACAAGATGCTATGTGTCGAGTTCAATTTTCATTTTTTTATCTTGATATTTGTACCATTTATTTAGTTATCTCTGTCTAATCTTTTAATAAAACCTTACATACCAATTTAGACGTTCTCAATACATAACATACATGCACTACATTTAACCATAATAACAACATTATTAATATATAAAATCCATTTAGTATAACTATCGTTTACATATTTCAAGATAAAGTTAAAACAATCTAAAGCTATTACCTGTTTACATATAGTTTATATACAACACTAAATAGACAATACAAGCATGTTTTTACAAACAAAGATGCTCATAACGGTCACTTCTTATCTGTTCAGTTATTACATAAGCTTTTGACATTGCCCAAAAGTGATTTACTGCCTTACCCAGTCCAATCATCGACCTAAGCATTCACAAAAGTCAATGCGCTAACCATAATCGCTCAGTGGCATATTCCATTACTATGAAACTTATAACTTATGCTACCATTAAATTTTTGTACCTTTGTTTCCCTTTTTAACCTATATTTCTCTGTTCATTTACTCATACATTTGTGTTCCTATGTGCATTTTAAATAATTGTTATCCTTTAATATGCTTCAATACATTACGCTTTGCCATGCCATTTTTAATCATTAGTAATAATATTTTTGTCTTTTCATTTTTTTCATAATTATGGTTTCTATGCTTCCTTTGTCAATTCAAGATTACACTTCCTTATTATATAGATTCCTTAAATTTCCCTTTTATCATCTACACATATATATGTACATCAATACTTAATTATTCAAGATTGTTCAGTTTCATACATTGCCCAAAATTGTTGTTGGTTATTTTCGATAACTCATGATAGTAATTCCTTTATTTGTTATGTCGTTACTCACTCATCCTAGCCCATATTTGATAGATAACACCTCATCATTAAATAATAGGATATCGACTCTATGGGTCTCACTAATAGTGCAATTGCCTACATTTTGGACCTTACCAATGGCTGTACCTGTGTTATACCAATGTATGTGCAGTGGCCTACATTTTGGATCTTACCGACGGCTGCACCCGCGTTAATACATATAGATGTGTAATGGCCTGATTGGATCTTACCAGCGGCTGCACCCATGCTATATATATATAGAGACATGTAGTGGCGTTACTGGATAAACATGTAGTGGCCCCATTGGACCTTACTAGTGGCTTATATATAGACGTATAGTGGCCTTACTAAACCTTATCGGTGGTTGCACCTGTGTTAATATATATATATACATATATATATATATATATATATATATATATGTGTGTGTGTGTGTGTGTGTGTGTGTGT
>CANXYI010578503.1:0-10024 GCA_948208565.1 Hura crepitans
TTTCGGCCATGTTAGGTTAACCATTGTTCATTACTTATCTTTTCACATTCTCAATATTTTGGATCTTATTACCATACTTATAGGCATCTTTACACCCATATATGGTATAAAAGAGTATTAGGCATTACCTTGCGCACAAGGCAACCCCTACAACCTCATCATGCCTTTAACACATCAAAAGAGTTTTCCACTTCATAGCACATAATTTTAACCATACTCATTGTCAAAATGCTTAACTTCATATATGTCATGCCAATGCACATAATTATTGCATACTTGGCCTCAACTACATCAAACCTACATAAAAAATCATTCGGCCATCAACATGCATTACACATTAACATAGTCAATTTTATTGTCTCACATGAATTTATACATAATTGCAACTCATTAGACAATTTACATCAACATAAGCTTATATTCAACACACATCATATAAGTAGTCACCACAATCTCTCATGGCAACTTTCAAACCTCATTCAACCATCACATGTGACTACACTTCCATCATGTATGTGATCATCTCAATACATCATACAATACTCACGTAATCACATATCATCACTCATAAGCATTTAACTTCATAAATATGCATAATTCGTAACACACACACGTGCGCTTTAGGCCATTCGGCCATTATGCCCCGAATACACATTCAACTTCATTCAAACACTCCAAAGGCATAAAAGCATTTACATAAATTCACCTAACACAATTCATAAGCATTCAACATCATTAAATGCCATTTAACACGTTTCCATACACCATTACACACACTTTATCATTAGGGCACATACACACACACATTAAATTACATTGATTATACTTACTTTAAGTCCAAAGTACATCAATCAAGCTAGCTTAGGCCTTCTCTTTGCCCTTGCCCTTGTTTATCTCACTTTGCTTTACAAACATAAACAGGTTCATTATAAAAAAATCCGTATAAAATCATATACGCAATAAAAATCAAATATGACTTAAGAAACATGTTCTTGGGCATCCTAGGAACCTTAGAAAAATACGAAAACCCAAAAAATCTTATCTGATCAAAATCGTGTCACTATTCACCTCTTCACCTAATCCATGGAAATCTCAATCTTTCTTGATTTTCTTTCTTGAATTAGTGTTTAAAGACCTTGGAGGTGAGAAATTAGGGGTTAGATAACAAATTGAGGGGTAAAAATGAGGAAAGAGAAAAGCAAAATGGAGGATTGTGGGGAGAAGAGATGGAGTTAATGGACATTATAGTAATTTTACAATTTATAAAAAATTAAAAATAAATTATTTTAATAATTAATAAAATTTAGTACATTGATAAATAAAATTCAAATCCTTCATAATAATTTATGAATAACAAATCATAATCATTTAAAATTTCTAAATAAAATAAAATATAAATCACATTAACTTAATCAGATTTTAATCTTAATAATTAAAGGAAAATTTTATTCCAAGGATAAATTAGCATTAAACGCTATTTGATTTAATAAATACTTATTTTGAGGATAATTATATACGTTAAGCTTGCATAAATACTTTTTTATTTAAAATGAATGAATAATAAAATAATACATTATTGGATAATTATAATGAGATATTTATAAAATGATAATTTTGTAATTAATTTCATATATTAATGCAATTTTTATTTATAATGGAATAAACCGCATTTATGATGGTTAGAATAGTTAAATACAACAAAAATAAGATTAAAAGTATAAACTAAAAAATTTCATATATAGAGAGTGACTAACACAATTTTTACATATAACAAATCTTTAAACTCATAAAATATCGTGTTTAATATTTCACTGCACTCAAATCTATTGGTGATGACTATTTATTTAAATACATTTGGAACCTTACCTAAAATACAAATCAAGCAAAAATTGAAAAGAATGCAAGCGATAAAAGAGTTCCAATTAAAGTTTATATATATATATATATATATATATATATATAGAAAATTATTAATGATCATAGTGCCATTTATTTATATTAAAATTAAACAAAATAACTTTTTAAATTAAATAAATACTTAATTTATAATATATAAAAATTAATTAATAAAATAAAATTATAAAAATTCAAAAATACAGCGACGAAATTCACGAAGCTTAATCCAATGAAAATTAAATAAATATATAAAATTAGAAATTTATTTTCAGACGGCAAATCCATTGCCAAACACGTCACTAAAACTATTGTAAAATTTTATGAACGGATTTTAACCGTCACAATTTTTTTCTTTTCTATTTATTTACTAAATAATATTCGCAATGAAAATTCGTTGTCGAATCTGTTACAGAAATGGCGCGACGTATTAGTGCTAAAAATCTGCAACGGATTCAATTCTTTCATTCCAAATCCGTCACGATATTTATTTTAATATTTTCTATATATTATTTTAGGATTAATTTTAAAATCCATAAAAAATTTCGTTCGACAATTTTTTTTTTTTTGCAGTGATAATGCATATATGAGAAGGTTTAATTTGAGCAACATATCTTTTTGGTTTTGAAAAATCAAGAATAATTCTTAATTACATTACATAAATCTTATTAAAATAAATTGTTGCTTTTATGTTCAGACATTGTATAGTTACTAATAACTCTAATAAGATTTCTATTTATTAAAAAATAAATTTTATACGTTTCATCGACGATTTTATTTTGACATTAATTGGAAGAAATTTTTTGAAAGAATAATAGTTATAATATAATGTGACAGATTTACTTAATTCATGTATTTAAGTAAGAAAAGGAGTCTAAAATGAAATATAAGGTAGAATTAAAATCCATAATGTCATAAAAAAAATAAAATAAATTTCAAGTATAATTATGTTTTTGACGGACAGAAGTATGCCCAAAATCATAATCTTTCTATCACTGACTCCAAAAATATTTAAATAATTTCAAGTTCCAATCATGCCAAACATATTATCTTTAAGCTTTTCAAGCAACTTGAAAAAAATATGAAGCACACGCGTTACTTAGTTGGAGTTTGGCATTGGAACTATGAGTACTTCTTTCGGCTCCTTGTCTGAACCAACTTGACCTATTTCAATTATCATATTTATTTAATTACATCTCTTTTTGCTTAATTAATTATGTTAATATTACCCCCCCACTACAATTTGAATTGATTACAAGGAAATTAACATACTGATTATCATCATTTGCTCTAATTTTTTCTTTTTATCAATATTCTAAGAAAAAATTTGCATTTATATGAGTGCGTTAGAGAAAGTGTTCGTGCTGTATATGCATAGTCTCTTGTAAATGATTTCTTTTTTATTTATTTTTGAGTTTAGGGCAATTTTTTTTATCTTAAACTTTCGAATAGGACAAATTGTATTCTGTATATCTTTTTTTTTACTATTATTGTTACCACTAACTCATTAGAAGTAATTTTGTTCATACACACATAAATATATTTATATATATAATTTAATTTATTTGTTTATTTATTTATTTATTTTTATACTCCATTTTCTCTGAAAAATGATTTCTGCTTAACCTTCTTTTTAAAGTCTGCTAACCTATAATTATCAATTATTTTTCATCAAATTAATCAAGTGCCAAGTGCCTATCATGATTGTGGAAACTAGATCATACCAACAGATTCGACTGGAAAAATTGTGAACTTGTGGTTGAATCGGTCCAATTATAACAAAACCCTTCATTAGTAAAAACGGACGATTTATTTGAAAATCGTCCAATTGAGTTGAATCCATTTGACCTAATTTGGTTAGACCTCCTAGAAAAGACAAAGAAAATCTATTAAAAAACATGCTATTATATGTTGAATACTTCTTTTTTCATGAGTCTTTACACTTTAATCTGTCAATTAAATTAATATGCTGTTAACCATTACATTTTTTCAATTTTATAATCATTACATTTTGGTACACCAACTAAATTATTTTATATATTAATATTTGTTGTATTTATTATTATATTTTAACTTCTTAAACATATTTATTATTATATTTTAATCTTATGAATATATTTATCATTATAAGTTTATCAATTAAACTTTAATATTATTTTTTTTTTCAAATTGATCATTAAGATATTCTATTAAATTTTATTTATTTAAATTCAAAATATATTTTAATTTCTTAATTTCCTCATAAATATTATAATAAAAATAATTATTAAAATTGATATATAATTAACCTCGTGACCCTCTTATCTTTTTAAATTTGTGGTCCAAATCAGATATGAAAACCTTGGTACTTATAATATTATACAAAAAGAAAATTGCAGAGTTGGGCAAGTAGCAATGGAAAATGAAGTGGTTTTTTAACAAAATAACATTAAATGAAATGAACCAGAAAGAGAAATACGGCATAATGAGAGATTGATTTCCCCCACTTAAGAAAAAATAAATAAATAAAAGAAATCTAAAACAAAGGTCAATATATAATTTTTAAGACTCCCAACTTCATCTCCCACTATGAATTGATATCTGTTTTTGCTATTGAAGTTGGACCATATTTCAGATTAGACAGCTTATAAAATTGAGGTTTAATAATAATGATTATAAATCCGAAAGAATAAAATGAGGCGGCGATCTAATTATAGAAAAAATATATATGTGTGTGTCTTAAGGGATAATTAAAAAAAATTACATTTTACCTACTTTATAAATTAACATTCAACATTCAAATTATAAATGGATTATTAATGTTTAACTTTTCCAAAAAAAAAAACTTGTGTCACAAACAACAGAAGAAATCTTTACGTGTCCTTTTATTGGATATTCGGACTGAAAATAAATATTCTCAAGTGCACTGTTATTATGTGACACTTTTTTTTTTTTAGAATTTCACCGGTAATCTTTTTTACAATAGAATTAAATATTGATAATTAATTTATAAAATTTTAAGGGCTTGATATTAATTTATAAAATAATGATATTTTTTTTATAATTATCCCCTTGTTAAATAGGGCCTAGACATGCGTTGATGAGGCAGCTTTATAGGCTTTAATTAATCCAATTAAAGCTTTGCAATCATTTTGCTAATTATTATATAAATTTATGAATTAAAGCAGTGTGGCCTTTGCTTTTGCTTTTTCTTTTTATTTATTTTAAGAAAATTACTATTTTATATATTTATTTTGAAATTTTATTTAATCTCTTACATTATTATTTTTTTACTAAAATGCAGTTATAGTAATTTTAACGTTGTTTTTAATTTTTACAAGAGTATTTTTATATCATTATTAATATACAAAGATATTTTTATAATTTTAACTAATTATAGATATAGTTGTCAAAATCCTTATAATTCACAATAACAAGATAAGACTGTTGAAAAATAAAAATTTTTATAAGAATCTTAATAAATTTTGAATCTTATAGAATATTTAGAATTTTATTAATTTGGTTATAATTCGAATGTTATGATTATTAAAATACTGAATCGTGTGATTCTCTATTAAGTTGATTCATTTTTATGCTAACCCAATTGAAATTTTTATCCATTTAAAGTATTCTTTTCAAAAAGCATCATTTATAAGAATAAGAGATCTTAGTTTTCAACCTCCAAATTTCCAGATTTCTTCTCTAACCACAAGATAAAAATTCCACTGCACCTATCAATTCCATGACTTTGCATTTTTTTTCTTCTTTATTAATTCTTCTAAGTCTTAACTTATTTGCTAGGTATATATGTTCTATTTTGTGTGATCATTGCTGCTCACTATAATCACTTACATTTAATATGGCTTGAAAAGGAAAGGAACAATAAATGAAAATGGTGATGAAAATGAAGAAGATGACCAAGTGTTACCCCATGTTAGAGACAATGGTATTAGTATTAATGGAGTGATAATAACATTAATCTTGACACAGAGAGTAGGAAATTAAGACCAATAACGAATCTAAATTTCATCTAGTCCGGTTTTCGACTTTAACTCACTAGAACACTACCCATCAATCAATGTATTATGTTCATATTTAAATGGAATATAATACATATAGCATAAAAGGAAAAGGTACAAAAATACTCCCTTAACTTTTTGAAATATAACATATTTACTTTTAAAATTTTTTTGCTAAAATAATGCCTTTGCCGTTAAAAAGTTAATGCAAAAATGTTATATTATCTAAAAATTAGTATAAATTTGACTCTTTTTTTATAATGGAAATCGTTATATTTTTAAATACAACTATAGTCTTGTCTTTACAAAATCAAATTTATGAATGCATTTTTTTAATAAAAAAAATTATGAAATAAATATACTCCATTTTAGAAAATGCAAGAAATTTTTTTGCACCATTGCCCTAGCATAAATAAACTTACTCTTTTAAATAACGTTTTAAATTTATCTTTGATTTGGAATAAGATAAATAATTTATAAACAATTACGATTGCAATTCTTCTTGTTATTTTTATGAAATATATATGAATTAATTATAATTTATATTACTATATATGTTATTTTTGTTGTTTATTTAAATATTTTATTCATGTTATAATTGTAAATATTTTATAAATTATAATTTAAAATTTTTTACATAATATGTTTTGTATATTATAATTTGATACAATTTGTAATTTACGATTCTCAAATTAAAAAATGATTCAGGATAAGTGTCCTGATTAGAGAATTATGACTATAAAGACATCTTTTTCTCAAGAGATACAGCATAAAATTTTTAAACAATAGTTAAAGGAAGAGAGTACTTTTTTTTTTGGCAAAATACATTATTGAAACGTTAAAAGATAATATTTTTTGGCAAATCCTTAAATTTTTTTTATTTTTTTACATTTAATCCTTATTTAAAAAAATTACATTAAGTTTTTTTATTTTTATTTTTAATTTTAATTATATAAATTTTTATTTGACAAAAAATTATTGCATATTAAATTAAAAAGATATATCATAAAATTTGTCTCTTTAATATATCAGATAAATTAATTAAGAAGTGATATAAAAAAATGAGGTGGCTCATTTTCTAAAATAAATTAGAAAATTTAACAGAAAACACATTTAGAAAAGAATATCCATCCATTATTTTCTACCAAAACAATTGTTAAACACTTGAATTTCAATTATGATAATTAATAGAACTACTGTCCTATCAACGTTTTTGTAATATCGTTGAATTAAATACGATTAAAATATAAAAATTAAAATTAATAGAATTAAAATTAAAAATAAGAGCAATGAATATGAGAAAATTTTATTATAGAACCCGATGGAAGAAAATCGTAAAATTTTGGAGAGCTGCCTACTTTTATTTTTATATTTTTCTTCTAATTGGAATCTTTTGAAGAATGATGAGCCGATGATACAAACAATACCTCGATTTCTGTGCATGGTGATCTAAAGGGATTGTGTTTTGTCCTGGCTGTATCCCACGCACATCCTCTGCCGTTCTATTTTCTTTTTCTTAATTCTTGGTGTTTAATGCTTTTCTTTTAATTTAAAAATACAAATAAATTGTGAAAAGAAAAGAAGGGGAAGAAGAAGGAGAAGAGGAGGACGAGGTGGCGCCTAAAGCCTTGAAGCCAGGAGAAAAGAGAGAGCAGATACAGTAACTGGGTCGTAACTTTTGAGCAATTTATGTTCTTATAACAAATGATTACATATATATATATATATATATATATATATATATTCATAATAGGTTTTTTTATTATTTATTAATCACGCGTAAAAATCAAATATTTAAGAAAACGGATTCTGCAAATTGTTTCTTGTTTCTTCTGATTTTAAGGTTTAGAAGAAGAATTAAATGAGAATTTTTTTAGAAAAAAAAAAGGAAAAAGAAAAACGGATTCTGCAAATTGTTTCTTGTTTCTTCTGATTTTAAGGTTTAGAAGAAGAATTAAATGAGAATTTTTTTAGAAAAAAAAAGGAAAAAGAAAAAGAAAAGCAGTCAACAAATGATAAAGGTTTAATTCGCTATCAGGAATTCATTATTTTTTAAATTTGCCCTTTATGCTTTTGTTTGATGAGTTCTATGATTAGGCTTTGATAAAATTTCTAGGGATCAATTCTCACAGAATTTTTGCATCAAAAGCAATCATTGGAAGATACTACACTTTTAGACCAAATGCTGGAAAATCTTATCATTAACTTAATTACCATTCTATCCTAACCACGTAGGATTCTATGAAAAAGGTGTATTATCACACCCTACACTTATAATCTATCAACTCAATTTTTTACCAAATTAAATTAAAAATATTAGTTACCCTTCTAGTAACTTTTTTTTAAAAAAATTTAACCACCTAAATTATAAAACATATAAAATTATGTTAATAATAATAAGATTCAGTAAATTTATTTATATTAAAATTAAAATATATTTAAAAAATTATCTTTTAGCAACCAAATTAGTAACGCTTTTTCTTTTTGCCACTGAATATAACACTTCCGCTATCTTTATATATTAGATCAAATTGTTTGTTATTAAATATTAGAGGCTTAAATAATAATAAAAAAATTACTTTAAAATTCTAATTATTAAAATCTTAAAATATTGAGGTTTATAAGTAGTTATTCCAAAATTAAAAATTCTAAAAATAGAAAAATAGGGAAAAAATTAAACAAAATGAGAGGACATTTATGGTTACAATAGCCTCGTTGTCTCATCACTCAGTACAGGATTAAGAGAAAACTATACATATACACCTTCATGACCCCACCTGTCCATCATTCTCTATTGTATTTGCCCCTTTACCTACAACTATCAAAAAACAAATGAAATCCATGAAACCGCCCACAATACTTTCTCAAGAAACAAACAGAAAACTTGGAGAGAAAATTACTACACCCCACCATTTTTCATGGCCCTTTAGGACCTAAACAAGTATGGCTACTACCTTACTATTTGAACAAAGTAATTTTAATAACAAAAGGAAAAAAAATCAAGTAGTCAAAAACATTAGACTCTAAGGAAATAAACACTAAGCTCAGGAGCTCCATTGCTATCAGGATTCATCATGTAGAAAGCTTCAGAATCTCTCGAACCAACAATTCTTTCAAACTTAGCTCTCATATACATGAGTTCACCATCATTTCCAATCCCTGGCAAAACACCAGCCCCCATTGAAATTGGCTCCACAGCTTTCAGAATCTTCCATTCTTTAGCCCCACATTCTCTCCTTGTTGCAAACCCACATTTCTTTCCATTACAGAAAGTCCTCCACATGGGTTCTTCAAGCAGTCTAACGCCTTTCTTTCCCTCTTCTTTCTGTTTGTCGCATTCCAAAGCAATCCTGACCAAACCAGAAGCCATTTCTCTAACCAATCCACTAATCGGTGTAGCAAGTTCTATGAGAAAAGCAGGAGGGGAATTGGGATCCCTTTGGAATGCAAAATGGACATGTCCTCTGCGGTTGCCAAAAAGGGTACCCAAAACTCGATGTCCGAGTCCTAATGGTAAGTTAGACCGGTTCTTACCAAAGGCTGTAAGAACAGACCGAAGTCTAGCAACTGCTACTGCTGGCAGCTTCTTCTTCGGAGTTAGCAAAGCAGCATGGTTTCTTGCAGTCTCTTTTTTCTCTTCATCAATGGAGTTTGAAGAGTTTTTAAAGGTTGGAACTTCCTCATCTTCAGTTCCAATCTTTTTGGTCCAATGGAAGTGTCTCTTAGAGGAGGTTTCCTGTTGATGATGACAGGTTTTAGCCATGACTAATGGTTGGGTTTAAGTTGAGAAAGCAAAACTAATGACTAAGGCCTTCCCCTTATAGATGAGGAGGAAGTTGGCTCTTTTCTTTGTTTCATCTTTGATTGATATGTGGGGCTTGAATGTTACTCTTCGTTTCTAGCAATTGTTGTGGAGCAAGAGAATCCTGACAAAAGAAACAAAGATTGTCCCACCAAACTGATTTAGGAATACAAGAGAGAGAGAGAATTGAAATATAGAATAGAAAAGAAAGGAATCAAAGGGGCATCAAGAGTGTAATTTCACTTTCTGGTGCGGTAGAGAGGAGAGAGATTTGGTTGACCGACTCTTTTGACCTGAATCCAAAAGCATTGAAGAGTGCCACATGACAATT
>CANXYI010578623.1:0-10480 GCA_948208565.1 Hura crepitans
CTTAGTAGGAAGTTCATGGTAGCTATGAGAGCCATGAATATTAGATGAATGTTAGATACTCTTATAGGTGATGATGCTTTATTGGCAGAGGTGCAAGTAAAAGCCCAATTTGCTATAGTAAGTCAAGGATTGTTAGAAAGATTATCATAGGCTAATAAGTGTGATAAGTGCTATGTAAGAGAGGAAGCCTACTGAGTATAAGATCAAGAGTGATGGCTGTTTGTACTACCATGATAAGATATGTGTGCCTGATATGGAAAAGCTAAAGAAGTAGATTTTGCATAAGACTCTGAGTGCTCTTTATCCTATGCATCCTAGTGGTACAAAGATGTATCAAGATTTAAAGACATCTTATTAATGGCCTAGTATGAGGAAGGATGTATCAGAGTTTGAGACCAAGTGCTTGACTTGTTAGCAAATGAAGGCAAAGCATTAGGTTCCATCTATATTGCATTATCCTATCACAATTCTAGAATGGAAATAGGCTAGGGTCACAATGGATTTTGTTGTTGGGTTGCCTATAATAAGGAACATATGTGATTTAGTTTGGGTTGTGGTAGATTATTTGACTAAGATTGCTCATTTCATGTTATTAAGGATGAACTACACTTTAGAGAAGCTTGATGAATTGTACATTGATGAGATTGTCAGATTGCATAAAGTGTTGTCTTTGATCATATTGGATTGAGATCCAAACTTTACATCGAGGTTTTAAAAAAACTTCTTGATGCCTTATATAGTTATTTGAGTTTCAGTATGACATTTCATCCTCAAACTGGTGGTCAGTTAGAAAGAGTCATTCAGGTAACTTCTGATACTTGAGTTATTTTGATGTTAAGTTATGTTTGATGCTTATGTTAAGTATAGTTATTAGGTGTTGTAAGATATGCTAAGGAGTTGTGCTATCGAGTTTAAAAGTAGCTAAGATCACTATTTGTCATTTGTAGAGTTTGCTTACAATAATATCAATCAAGAAAGTTAAGGTATTGCTCTTTATAAGGAATTATATGAAATGAAGTGTAGAACTCCTTTATGCTAGAACAAGCTAAGTGAAACTAAGCACATAGGATTAGATTTAATCAATGATGCATACAAGAAAGTGAGGATCATTGGAGATAGGTTGAAAGTAACTTCTGATTGACAGAAGTCACATGTTGATATAAAGAGAAAAGATATTTAGTTTGAAGTAGGAGACAAAATATTTCTCAAAGTTTCGCCTTTGAAGAAGGTTTTATAGTTTGGCAAGAAGGGTAAGTTAAGTTTATGGTTTATTAATCTAAACGAAGTGATAGAACCTATAGGGCCAGTAGCTTACAGACTAGCTTTCCCTCCTGAGGTTCAGTAGATACATGATGTTTTCCATGTATCTGTGCTTCAAAGATACAAATCAGATCCTGCATATGTGTTATCAATAGAAGAAGTAGAGATTAGCTTAGATTTATCTTATGAAGAAGAACTTGTAAGGATCTTAGCGCGGGAAGTGAATAAGCTACGAAATAAGATAATGCCATTGGTGAAAGTTCTCTAGAGACACCATGGAATAAAATAAACAACACGGGAGACAAAAGATCAGATGAAGGAGTAGTTCCCTTAGTTATTTAAACTAAGATATTTCGATGACAAAATTTATTTTAAGAGGGGAAGAAATGTAACACCTAAAAAATACTAGTGTTATGAATAGTATATCTCGAGACAAGAATAGTGTTTCTAAGGTCAAGCCATACTAATCTTACTAAATGGATGTATTAATAGCATAATTTTGGGTGAAATTTGAAGTCAAAATGAAGTCATTTAGATGGTTAAAAATGAGAGTTAAGTTTTACTATAGTGTCAAGTGAATAGTGACCTAGTTTTAGCTAAATCGTAAAATATTCAAAAGTTACTTAGAAAATTTTTGGTATTAATACAATATGATACTCAAATAATCTAAATAGTCTATTGACACTAAAATTGGAATTTTTAGAGATTGGGAAGTATATTTATGAAAATTAGGTAATATGAAAAATTACATTTCTAGTAAATTTTTTGTGATTTTAGAGCATGGATTTTTAAAGGCTATAGAGCTTTGAATTATTAGATTTTAAGGGCTTTTTGAATGTCAAAAATTTAACAAAAAAAGAGGTATAAAAAGGTCGAAGTTGGTTCAAAAGAGAAATAGTTTTCTTCCTCCCTTGGCACCAATATGGTGTCATTCCTAAACTTGCTTAATGGCTATTGTTGTATGCAAATTCTACCAAGGATAGATATTGATTCCAATTGCTTTTAAATTTAATAGCACAACTCCTTAACATGTCTTTGAGCACCTAAATAACTTTCTTTGATTGGCCATCTGTTTATAGGTGAAATGCCATATTAAATGTGAGCCGAGTACCTAAGGCATCATTTAGTTTTTTCCAAAATCTAAATGTGAACTTTATATCCCAATTTGATATAATGGAAACTGGCACTCCGTGTAACCTCACAATTTCATCAATGTATAGATGTGCCAGCTTTTTCTAGTGAATAGTCCATTCTTATTGGGATAAGTGTGTTGTTTTAGTTAACCTATTAATAATTACCCATACTACATCACATTTATTCCTAGTCATGGGTAGCCCAAGTACAAAATCCACTATGACTCTCTCCCATTTCCACTCTGGTATTGCTATGGGGTGAAGCAATCCAAAAGAACCTGGTTTTCATCTTTCACTTGTTGACAAGTGAGACATTTAGTCATGTACTCAGCTATATCCCTTTTCATCTTAAGCCACCAATAATAAGGCTTCAAATCAAGGTACATTTTTGTACTCCCAAGATGCATGGCATATGAAGAATTATAGGCCTCTTACAAAATCTATCTCTTAATGTCCTTTATGCTAGACACATATAATAGATCATGATAGAACAAACATCCATCTATTTTAATCTTGTGTTTAGTAAGCTTCCCCTTTTTAATCAAACCCATTACCTGTATAAGTTAACTATCATCTTTCTGAGCCTCCTTCACTTGTAAAATCAAGTTAGGTTTCACTTGTAATTCTACTAATAAGGCTCTATCCACTAGGCACTGTAACTAAGCATTCATTGCTTTCATGGCATATAAGAATTTTTTACTCAATGCATTAGCCACCACATTTGCTTTGCTAGGATGATAATCAATCAGATAATTATAATCCTTGATCAATTCCATCCACCTTCATTTCCTCAAGTTCAACTCTTTTAGAGTAGGCAAGTATTTTAAACTCATATAGTCTATATACACATAGCATCTCTCTCTATAAAGGTAATGCCTTCATATTTTTAAGGCAAAAATAATAGCAGCTAATTTTAGATCATGTGTTGGATAATCCCTTTCATGTGGCTTTAGTTATCTCGATGTAGAAGCCACTACATTGCCATCCTGTATTAGCACATATTTGAATCCATTATGAGAAGTATCACTATAAATGACAAAGTCTTTCACTGACTCTGGTTTTGTAAGAATAGGAGCTTCTATCAACATAGCTTTCAAATTGTCAAATCTTTATTAAAATTTATGATCCCACATAAATTTCACATCCTTCCTCAATAGGAATGTCATAGGAGCAATAGTCATTGAGAACCCTTTAACAAACCACCTATAATAACCAGCTAATCCTAAGCAGCTCCTGATCTCGATCACATTCCTTAGACGCTTTCATTCTAATATAGCCTTGATTTTACTTGAGTCTACCCTGATCCTTTCACCTAAGGCAATATGTCCTAGAAAGGTTACTTCATTCAGCTAAAATTCACACTTCTCAATTTGGCTAAAAGTTGCATTTCCCTCAAGGTCTGTAATACCAACATGAGATGTTGTTCATGCTCTTCTCTAGTCTTAGAATACACCAAGATGTCATTAATGAACACCACTACAAACTGATCCAAGTATGGCCTGAATATCTAGTTCATCAAGTCCATAAATGCAGTTAGGGCAATGGTCAGCCTAAAAGGCATAACTAAGAATTCATAATGCCAATATTTGTTACAAAAAGTTATTTTCGGTATATCAAACTCTTTTATCCTGAGTTAATGGTACCCAAATCTCATATCAATTTTTGAGAATACACTTGATCCTTTGAGTTGATCAAATAAGTTATCAATCCTGGATAGTGGGTATTTGTTCTTGATTATCACTTTGTTAAGCTGTTTATAATCCACATGTAGCTGTAAGGAGCTATCCTTCTTTTTCACAAACAGGACTAGTGCTCCTTATAGTGAAAACTAGGTCTAATAAACCCTTTATTAGCAACTCTTGCGATTGCACCTTTAATTCTTTTAATTCTATAGGTGTCATTCTATAAAGGGCTATTGATATTAGTGTTGTGCTTAGGTATATCTCAACAACAAACTCAATTTCATGCTCGGGTGGGAACCTTGGCAACTCCTCTAGGAAGACATCTAGAAATTTTTCCATTACTGGTATTTGGCTAACATCGGCTTTTAGCTTTTTAGCGTCAACCACATGTGCTAAATAGGCTTGGCAACCCTTTTAGATCATTCACCTTGCTATCACTACAAAAATAACATTGGACAAGAAATCTATTCTCTCACAAACTACTGAAATTTTATCCCCATCTGCTTTTTGGAGAGTAAGTTTATTCTGTCTATAGTCCACCATGGCATGGTGTCTAGATAACTAATCCATACTCGATATGATGTCAAATTTATTAAAGGGTAACTCGATAGGGTTCCTTGGGAAGATATGTCTTTGGATAGTTAAAAGACAATTCTAGTATATTTTATCAACTACTACATGTTGTCCTATAAGATTACTAACCATGATTTCTATATCTAGAGGCTTTGACTGCAACCTTCTATCCTCTGCCACTGCGGTGCAAACATAGGAATGTGTGGATCTAGAATTAACTAATGCCAAAATAAATAAGGAAAATAAAATGTACCAATAATACATATGAGGAGTTTATCTCCTTTTGAGCTCAAGCCTCTATCCTTTGGCTTGCCTCTGATCTAGGCTTTTGACTCTCTCTAGCATTATCTCCCCTGTTCTCCTTATAACTCTTTGTTGGTGCTAGTGATGAAGCCTAGAATAGTGTGGAATCCTCTACTCTTAATGGAGAATCCTTTTAGCAGTAACCTTTAGACCCATATCTATAGCATACACTTAAGATAGATCTCTAGCAAATGTCTTTATATATCTTCCTGTAGGTCCCACAAATAGGCAATGAACTCTTAGATGTAGGAACTAGTGCAGTGGTAGCTGGCTTCTACTGTTGAGGTTTGAATTGTCCTGTTATCCTAGATTTCTAGGTCAAGACTGATTTTTGTGATCGCTAGACAACTTGGCTTCTTTTTTACTTTTTGCCCACTTCTAGGGTGGAACTAGCTTGACCTGCAGTGAAATATCTCTTTTTCTGGAAGTTCACCCTCCTTTCCTGCAATATGTCTTTAACTGTATAGGCTATAACAACCAACAAAGCAAACTCTTTAATCTTACTCACGACTACTTGTAGCTTGATATTAGTATCGGGGCCTTTTTTGAACCTCCTGCACCTCTCTTTTTTAATGGCTATAATCTCTTTCACGTATTTGCTCAGTCTAGCAAACAACTTCTCATATTTTGATATTGTTCGTTCCCTTTATTTCAAGTTAAGAAACTCTTGTCGGTTTTTTTCTAGATAGTTTTATATGATATACCTCTTCTTGAACTCCCATAGAAAGAAGTCCCAAGTTAAGTCCATTAGAGCTTTATGCTCTACAACTATTCTCCATTAATGATATGCCTCCTCTTATAACAACGATGTGGCATAGCTTAAATTTTCTTCTAGGTTGCATTTCAATTGCGCTAAGATCCAATCAGTTCTTTCTAACTAATATTCTATTATGGTTGAATCATCTCTATCTATCCCTAAGAAATCCAAAGCTCTAATCTTCTTTACCCATTCAAGGTATGTCTTCTAGAGAGCTTAGGATGGTTGTGGTGGTGGAACTAGTGGTGGAGGTAAGGCAACTGCTATTGTATCCTATCTAAGTAATTCCATAATCTATTGCAATAGTGCTAGTTGTGCTAGTACCAGCTGGGCAGGTGCTGGCTAGGCTACATTACTTAGTACTAGGGCTTCTAAACTTGTCAGCTCCTAAATAATTATTAAAGTATGACTCTCCATATCCTCTTAACTAGTTGGTGAGATTGGTTCGCTCATCTTTGATCTATATTAGAGAATAAACATTAGCTTTAAGTAGTGCAGTGTCATGTGATATATGTATGTACAACCCTACGGCACTCATATGTAACCTAGTGCACCTAGGAATGCCTAAATCTTGCTCTGATACCACATAATGTGACACCCCTCACTCGACTTGATAGCTAGATCCAAATAAGAGATGGCACATTAGGACACCTCTTACCCAAACTGTTGTCGACTCAAATAAGAGATGACATGATAATAGATTTTTCTAAGTTCTGCCATTAATTTCTTAAAACAAGTTACGTATGTGACAATTATGAAACATTTTGGGCCCATATATAAACAAATATGGTCTTACATACACATGCACATAAAACAAAATTGTCCCACCAACATAGAAATTTGACTGCATAACGGCTGCACTATGTCATGTCGTAAAATAAAACCTACAGGAAATAACACTTCTATAAAGTCTCAACCTCAATCCATCCTGTGACACCCTTTACTCAGTCTGATCGCCATACTCTATTAAGGTTTATGCATATAACATATTATACAAACTTGACTTATTCTACATTATTATATAAAACATCACATTAAGCGTGATCAACGCATGCAAATATGGTTTTCAAAAACCAAGTTACATATTCAAAAATTAAGAATTCTTGTGCTAAAATTTCAATAGCATAACGGCTATATTAGGCACTATTCCAAATTTTGAATAGTAACCTGTAATCAAGAAAAACACTTCTATACTATCTCACATACATTTTATTAACTCCATTATTCTTCTAATCACTCTAATAATCATCAGCAACAACATATAATTACAACCACAAGAAGAGACATCAGTCTAGCATACATCAATTTAAAACATTTTTAAAATATGGTTACAAGACCATTTACAAAATACAACATGTTATAGCTTAGGCCCAAAACTAATTACATCTAACATAGGAATACAACTTCTAATGTCTATACATCTCATAATTTAATTACAATAACAAAATATACTAAAAGAAATATTCTTCTCTTGCTTTTCTGGATGTCCCAAGGCTTAGACTCAATTGCTCTACTTACTTACACATCGCAAACAAAATGATGTGTTAAGTGAATTGCTTAGTGGTTTAATTGAAATAACTATTACATGTAGCTGTATATGCATATTCATTCTACTAATGTATATTGACATCAATCATAATTATAATAAATGTAACATAATTCATACCATGTATGTGCACCATTTAATATGAAGGAATTTACAATGTTCAATAACATCATGATATACAAACACTTAATATCACATTTACATACCACCCATGAGCATAAAATAATGAAATTATTATATTCTCATCAATATTCATCAATTACATAATTTAAATTGTATAGTGTGTGTAAAGGGCCAATTTTGCTCTAATTTAAGTGCATAAGAGTATTTTTATAATGCCTATATTAATGAGAACATAAAACCTATGGATAACAAGATCATCATCTGTAGTGGCCCACATTTTGGACCTAAATAGCTATTGCACCAACATAGAGTTGTGCAGTGGTCTTAGGGGACCTAAATGGCAGTTGCACCTGTATAGAAACCCAAGATCATCAAATTCAAGTTTTGGGTCAGACTATGAGTAGACTCGTAACCAACATCAAGCACCGAAGTGCCTAGCAGCTACTATCTATCCCTAGTGGACTGATTAACCTATCCATTTCTAAGTTGTTACTCATATGGGCTATTTTTATGTTTTAATATTTTTCATTATCATCCCTTAATTTACTTTACTCATTTTAATCTTAGAAATTAACACAATTTAATCTATCAGGAATATTATGTTATTTCCTCTTTTATAGCTGATTAAGCATAATTCCACATGGTTTAATCACTCACATATTTCATAGCATGCTTACATGTATATTTTTGCATCAAAGTATTCATTTTCTCACTTGTAAGCACACACCATAAATTTCATGTTCATATTAAGGCTTATACATTCATTTAAAGTAATTAGGCTATTTTGGCCACTATGTACACACTCTCATTTCAAAACATTTTTCAAATGACAATTTTATCATTTTTACTAATTTACATGCTCCAATTTATTTGACCCATTCAGCCCAAAATAAAAGTTAAGCACTAAATTCATATTTTCCATTCCACTTCACATTTACTTGCACTCTTTATGCCATAATTACATAATCAACATATAACTCATGTAATACTCAATTCCATGCATTTTATGTACATAAGATAGATTTACTACTTTATCACTTCATACATGTAATTATTATTCTTATTACAGCATCTCATTATTCATATATTTATAAACATTCATAGGTCATCAAACATTCTAATTTATGTACATTACATGACCTATAACTCTATAACTATCTAAGTGGCCATTCGGCCACAAGTCACATTCACACACTCATATGTTTATTTGATACAATATCATGTTACTCTATTTCATTTCATAATTTATAATTCATAATCCATCATTTGATGCCATTATATGGTAATTTACACATATACATCACAATACACACATTTTCACACCCAAGGCCATTTGGCCATTAATGCTTTCACACACATATCACCAAATCATTCTTCATACATGATGCAAATCATATCCTATTTTATCCTAAAATCATTATTTTTATGCCAATTATCAATACATTTAATAAATTTTCACTTATGCTTACATATACACATTTACATACATTATGCTTAAGTTAGGGCAATTAACAAATGCACTAATTATATCGATTACACATACCTAGCATGCTCAAAATACTCTATGAAGCCTGACTAAACCTTTGTTTTGCCCTTATTACAAATCCTCTTTGTTTCGGTAATTGCCCATTACAGATTCGATTTAGAAAAAATCGTATAAATTCATATGATATCTAAAAATTACAAATGACCAAATTTTTTTACTCTTGGGCACCTAGAGATTAAGGAAAAAATATCGGCTAGCAAAAATTCTTACCTGAATGAAAAAGTGATACTATTCATCCAACCCCTTTTTAGGTGATTTCCTTCAATATCCTTCGATATTTTTGCTTAATTACATGTCTAGAGGTTGTGGGGAGGATGGATTTTTAGTGGAGTATGGAAAATTGGTGGCTTAATGGAGCTAGATGGCATAAAAATGGAGAAATTTTGCTTGGTGGCCGACAATGGAAAAGAGAGGAGAGAGAGAGGCGAGTTGTTTTAAGAGTTTGACCAAAATTACTTAATTTTGACCATATATATAGTATTTGGAAAAATTACTATTTAATGCACTCTTTAATTTTTTTCTCCCATTATTAACCCCCTTTTATTCTTATTTGGTAATTAAAAATTTAATTAATTATACCCCCACACACTCTAAAAATTGGAGCTCAAAAAACAAAAGAAATTGAATTAAAATGCCATTTTTATGTGTCTCAATATTCAAATAAAATACTTTTCGATCTCCAAATATTCAGATTCTAGCACTATTGGGCTAGTTAGAATTTTTGAGTATTAAGTTGTATAAGTTTCAGAATTTTTTAAGAAATTTTGAAAATAATTTACAGTCTAGCTTTGCCTTGATCACTATTCATAAGACACTACCGTAAAAACTTTCTTAGCATTTTTAACCAATCAAATGACTTCCAATTGATTTCAAACTTTGTACAAAATTATTTTATGACTAGTACTTTCATCTAGTAGCTTCAATGTATCCCTGGTCTCAGGAACACTATTTATCCCGAGAAAGTACTATTCATAAAAACCGCAATTTTTGGGTTGTTACATTACTTTCCCTCTTAAAATAAATGTCATCCTTAACATCACCTAGTTTAAATAGATGAGGGTATTGCTCTTACATCTGAGCTTGTGACTCTCTTATTGCTTCTTCCATTCCATGATACTTCTAAGCAACCTTCACCGGTAGTACTGTCTTATTTCTCAACTCTTTGACCTCTATGGCTAACATTCTAATAGGTTCTTCATATGAGAGATTTGGTCTCACCTTAACCTCTCCTATTGATAAGACATGTACTAAGTCTGATTTGTATCTTCTAAGCATAAAAACATGAAAGACATTATGAATCTATTAAAGTTTAGGTGGTAGTGCTAGTCTGTAAGCTACTGATCCTACACATTGTCACTTTATATGGCCCAATAAACCTCGAATTTAGCTTTTTTTTCTTACCAAAATGTAACACCTTCTTCTAAGGTGAAACCTTGAGAAATACCCTATCTCCCACTTCAAACTCTACATCTTTTCTCTTGAGATTAGCATAGGACTTTTGTCTATTTGAAGTTGCCTTCAATTTGTCCCTGATAATCTTTACTTTCTTCTTAACAT
>CANXYI010578668.1:0-10162 GCA_948208565.1 Hura crepitans
GTAAAGACAGTTAAGGTATTTAGGGATTCATCATTGGTAATGTATCAGACTAATAAAGAATGGACCATTCAAAAAGAGAAGTTAATGCCTTATACAAAGCATTTTAGATCCATCAATAGATAGTTCGAGATGTGTAGAGATAAGAATCAACTAGTGGATACACTAGCCACCTTAGTTTCTATATGGGATAATCCATAAGAGATAGTCATGAAACTAGTACTCATCTCCAATTCAAAAAGCCATTGTTAAGAGACAAAGCAGATAATAGAGGTAAAATGGGAAAAAGATAAACCATGGTTTCATGACATTCAGAACTATCTAGAGAATGGGAAATTCCACGAAGAAGCTACAGATAGAGATAAAAGGGTATTAAGGAAATTGTCAACTTAGTTTATTAGTGTAGACAGGGTCTTATACAAAAAGCAAATAGATGGTCTTCAACTCCATTATTTGGAAGAGAAAGAAGTGGAGAGGTTTATGGAAGAAAAATATGCAGGGTCTTATGGCACACACACAAATAGTTTAGAGTTAGCTAAAAAAATAATGCACCAAGGGTTCTTTTGGCTTACTATGGACCATGATTATTCAAAGAACATATAGAAATATCCATAAGTGTTAGTAGTATGGGGATTTAAGACATGTGCTAGTGTTAGAACTATATAGCCTGTCATCTCCTTAGCCATTTGCTACATACGGGATAGACATAATTAGATATATATATCTGACAGCCTCAAATAGGCATTGTTTCATTATGATAGCCATCGATTATTTCTCAAAGTGGGTTAAAGTAAAATCCTTTAAGAAATTAAGGGCAAAAGAAATGCTTAAGTTTATAGAAAAAAATCTAATTTATGGATATAAGGTTTGACACAACATAGTTTCAAACAATAGTGTTTGGTTTTAGGTTGAGACGAAGGCACTGTTACTGAAGTAAAAGATACAACACTATAAATTCTCTCCTTATAGGCCACAAGCCAATGGGCCAGTTGAAGCAGTGAATAAGAATGTAAAAAAGACCTTAGCTAAGATAGTTGTAAGTTATAGGGACTAGGCTGATAGACTTCCAATTGCTTTATAGGGTTATAGGATAACTATCTAGACTTCAATGAGTGCTACTCCATTTTTCTTAGTATATGGGGCATATGTCATGCTCCCAGTAGAAATTGAACTCTAGTCATTGAGAGTGGCAGTAAAAGTAGAGATTTCTAAGATAGTCTAGGTAAAGCAGAGGTTCCAATAATTGAACTTATTAAATGAGAAGCGGATTAAAGGCTAATTATCATAATCAAGTTTATCAAAAAAGGATGGCATGAGCCTTTGGCAAAGGGGATTGGCCTTTAAATAGATAAGGTCAAGTCTTGCTAATATAAGGGGGAAATTTAAATCGAACTAGGAATAACCATTCATCCTCAAGCAATTATTGCTAAAGTGTGTTACAATCCTTACAAATTGTGATGGAAATAAGTTCAAGGAGCCTATAGATATGCATAGACTAAAATGGTTTTGTGGCTAAGACAAATAAAAAAAAGAAGAGAAAAAAGAGAAAAATAGCCCTAGGGTCAAAAAAATGAAAAACGGCCACCTTGCTAAAAGTGGATGCCCCGATAAGGTGAAAACTAAAAAAAGGCATCCTATGCAATAATTAATGGTAGAGAGAAAATAGTCAATCAAAAAAACCTGTGAGGGCTAATTGATGATAGGATTTTAAGAGGTAATTGAGATTTCCCTTGATTAAATGAGGAAATATGTTGCTGCATTAATGTCATGTTGTGATTATCATAAAATGCCAATATAATGCAAGTTGATAAGACCACTTTAATAAGCTTGATTAATTATCTTATAGACTAAAGAAATAGAAATATTATTGTTACATTATTTTGTGTCTAAGTTCAGAAAAGAAATAAAAGTACACACTTTTTCAAATCTTCTACCTCTTATTTCCATCATGTGTTTTCAACCATTAAGATCGGTTATCCCTAGAAGAGTTGGTCACCTAGTCTTTATATGCTTTAGAAGTCTAGAAATTGTAAGAAACCTTAAAAGGAATTATGGTTTTAAGGGTAATTGCTTCCATAAGTTGTGATACCAAATAGCAAAGGTAACAGATAAGTCTCCCCCTCTAAATGATAATAGGAGAGTAATGATACCCTAAGTCTCAACAAACTGCCTTGTACAGTGATCCGGGATACAGAATGTAACTTTGTGTAAGTTGATTAGGGGTATACAACTTGAGGAACCCCTCCATCATACATACCATAAAGAAGTCTAGGGGTTTAAGAAATTTACGCTCTCATCAGTGGTGGCATTTATCTAAATGAACCATTTTTCCACATATAAAAAATGGCTTAAAACAACACGAGGTAGTAAATGCTTTAGACTGTAAGATCTGAGAACACAAGAAGGAGGATCATTCAATAAATAAAGCTTCTCCTACAACTAAATCTAATAAAAGCTATTAGGAATGAAAACCTAAAAAAGGCTTTCTAAGAAAAAGTCAAGTTGAGGATAGAGTGAAAACCTATAAGCATAGTCTATCCTTAAAAAGTTTGTTAGGAATGAAAACTTGAAAGGGCTTTCTAAGTAAAAGGCAAACTAGAGAATAGGGAAAAACCCCTTAAAGGGTAGTCTATTCTTAAAAAAAAAGAACTTAAAGTAGAAGTGGGCTCCCAAAAAAGAAATCAGCTTCATCTAACTGCACTGTGTCTAGTCCTATAACGATTTCAGCGAGGATCAAAGGGAAAGGGTTCAAGCCTTTAATCAAATCACTTATCATGTTGAACAGCTGATAGTCTTTAAAGTAACCTTCAGAAGTAACTATGAGATACTTAGAGAAAAAGATGAATAAGTATACACCTACACAAAGGGATAGGATATCTGTGTAACCTTTAGCATAAGCCAGCAGGGAATTTAGAGAAGTAGGCTCTCTCCTTGGGACCTATCTAGCAGTTAGAGAAAGAAGTATCCATAGTGCATCGACCACTTCATACAAATATTGGGGAATACAGTTGAGATAGTAAGGTAATGTATCAGATGAATAGGACACACCTAGAATTGCAACAAATTCTTTAATTAAGAGGCACAATTGTTAGTGAGAAAATCAAAAAAATGTGAAACTGAAGGTCTCAAAAGTAGATGGTAGCCTTTAAGAAGTCAGATCAAGTCAGACTCATCAGAGGAATTTTAAGCCATTAAAAAGATCTAAGTAGGAATTACCTAAGTATAGTGGAGATCAAGAATTTCACAAAGCTTTTGGATGAATTTGTCATCCATTGGAGCAAAAAAGGGGAAAAAACTCGAGTGGTATAAGGATTTAGGCGTGCATTAATAATATTTATAGGCTAGGGATCTAAAATGACATTTTTGCAATGTAAAACGGCCATTTTATGCCTAGTTTTGGCTAAAACAATCATCTGCCTAAGAGCTAAAATGGCTCTTTTAGTTTTATCTTTCTTGAAAATTACATTTCACATGCAAAACAACCATTTCAGTGAGTCTAAAATGGCCGTTTCACCAATTCCCTATAAAAACCTCATTTTTTTTTTCATTTTTCATTTTCACTTTCGTTTTTTTACCCTTAACATCTTACCTTACAAAAATGAAAAAAAAATCAAAGAAGAAAATGCCTCCATATCCATAACAAAGCTGGGTATGCTACCAACCACTCTCGACACACGTGGTAGTGCCAGGTTGGTTAGATGATGAAAAAGCTAAGAGATTTTGTTGCTTGGCATCAGTTACCTTTATATGGAGCCATTATTTATGCACAAGTACATTATGAGACCTAGGAGCACTCCTTAGAGTAGATCAGTTGTTGGCATAGGTGGGCTTGCAAGATTTTTACTCACAGCAGCATGCCAGGTATCTTGAGGTAGCCTTCCAATTCTTGAGCACCTTTCAGTACAATCAAGCCTATCTTTTAGACCAAACTACTATCTAGTTTGGGATTCCCGATGTGTTCTATTAGTTCTCTATCCTTTAATTCTTAGAAATCCTTAGATTGCCCACTAATGACATGATAGAGATACTAGATTGCCTAGACAACTAGTGAGCCACCAACGGAAGGGTCAACACCTTCTGCAAAGCTAGTTATATGAAGGTTTCCTCTATCTGAGACTCGTTTCATCGCTATTTGCATAGGGTGTCATCATTGTCCTACTTAAGGTATAGTAGCAATACCCATCAAGTGAACTAGAATAAGCTCTATGGCCTATGTGCTATGAAGCATAGTGTCTGGTTCAACTTGTCACTATCTATTTTAGAGTATTTTTTTGGCTAATAGATTCCCTAATAAAGAAATTGTGGTGGGAGGCATTAACATGGCTGTCTTGGTAGGAGTTGGCATTGATCTAAATCATATAGGTGCCCCCATTCACTAGCAGTTTAGGTCAATATAGAGACCTACTTTATGATCAAGATCATAACGATCGATTGTACACACCTAGTAGGATGTCAATTTTACACACCTGTGGAGCTAATGGAGTAAGATGAGGCATAACCTATAAGCATGGAACTAGAGAATGCCAAGTTCACCCTTGACTTAGACTGGTTGCTAGATGATGACCTTAGCCCTACCAGTCTACCTTGATGATAATGACAGTGGACAGATGAGGTCGAACCTTCTTTAGCAGCTCCTCCAAAGCCAGTGGCTGCACCTTTCAAGTCTATGCTTTGAGACATAGAAGCATGCATCTTAGAGGTAGTCTACACGATGCATGTACATCAAGGTATGAGGATCAAGGATAAAGACCACAAGCTAGTTACTAGGCTTGACTCCTTAGAGGCTGAGATCTAAACTCTACGATTAAGATAGCTATTTTCTTCTTAGCTTTAGTTTTTTGCTTTTTTTTTATCCATTTTGTACATGCTAGTTTAGGACACTAATTATTATACTTGAAACTTTAAATTTATAAAATTATCATGTTTCATTTTATCGGCTTGTTCACATTTATTGTGTTTAAGTAAACAAATAAATAAATAAAGAGAAAGGGAAGAAAAGAAATAAAAATAATAAAATAATAATAAATAAAAAATATTATAACAACTAAATAAAAGTAGTAAAGAAATGAAAAGCAAGAAAAAACACTCACACACAACATGCATCACTACTACAAATACAATAAAATAAGTAACAAGCTTTAACCTTTTTCTCATAGAGGGCAAGCAAAATTCTATGTGCAATATCACAAATGTTAAACCAACAATAGTCCAAACACCATTTGCTCAATTACAGGGGCAAGGACAGTGACACTCAAAAAATTCATTCAAACAAATTTATCAACTTTAGATGCAATATCTCTAGCATTGTTTGAAGGAAAAAAATCAACTTTGGGTGTAATGTCTTAAGCACTACTTGAACTAAATCAACTTTAGATGTAATGTCTCCAACACTATCGAAGGAAAAAAACCAACTTCAGATGTAATGTCTCTAACATTTTTTGAAAGAAAAAAATCAACTTTAAGTGTAATGTCTTCGAGCACTGCTTGGACCAAATCAAGTTCATATGTAATGTCTCTAACACTATTTGAAGTAATAAATCAATGTCTCTAGCATTGTTTGAAGGAAAGAAGCAACTTTAGGTGTAATGTCACTAGCACTACTTGAATCAAATCAGCTTCAGATATAATATCTTTAACACTATTTGTGGAAAAGTTAACAGTGGGTGCAATGTCTTTTAGCATTGCCTAGATTAATACTAGATCACCTATAAAAAGGGTCACCCCATAAGGTATATGTTTCTTTCTTTCTAAACTTTGGGTCATCTCACAAATTTTGTAGTCACCTTCCCAAAGTTGTCAGTAACTATAGACAATGGGTTTCTGGGGCTCTCATGTTCTGATTGCCTAATGATGAAAAAAGGACAAAATTTTTGATAAATAGTGATGTTAACATTCGATTCAAAGATCTCAAAGTTTTTTTTAAAGTTTTTAATTAATTTTTGAACATAAGTCTTTGCTCTACTAAAAATCTCATGGTGTGACTCAAATTATGAGAAAAATAGGCATCTGTAGTTGGTTGAGGGCTCGAGTTGAGCTTCATACCCAACACTAATGCCATAGGGTGTGTAGGGGGCTAAGCCCTTTGCATTATGAAGTAGTTGAAAAAGGAGAAAAAATGTTTTAAAATTAAAAAATGTTTTAAAATTAAAAAAAATTACTTTCTTACAAGCTTCAAGCTGCTGAGTGTAAAATGACATCATTTTGACCCGAAATAGCCATTTTGAGCTTTGCTAAAACTACTATTTTAGCCTTAAAATGGCTATTTTGTACCTTCTTAAAATAGACATTTTGTCATAAAAAGATGATGTCATTTTGCCTAAGAGGCAGAATCCATACAGGACTCCTCTTTAGGTGAAACGGTCGTTTTGCCTATAAAACGACCGTTTTAAGGCTAAAACAGTCGTTTCATTAGCTAAAATGTTTATTTCATGCCTCAGTCTGCATGTATAAAAGACAAACACTATATTAGTCTTAAGGGTCAACTTTTCTTAATAAGTGCACACCTAAAAATGCAAAAACACTTTCCAAATGGTATTTTTATAATTTTAGAAGGTTTTTTTCACAATTTTTTCATCTTTTTAGAGATCTTTCTTAAAGGAAATTATACATAGTGGGACGACCAATTCTTCTCCTTCTTTTTTTATTTTTCCTATTCATTTACCAGTTAGATGTGATAACTTATTAACTATGTTCTTATTATTGTTATTGTATTTATTTGATTATTTATTTTATTTTCTTCATTGATTTTTCTATTCAACTTTTTATTTTACGCTTCATACTAATATTGTGTTTTGTTGTAATATGAGTTGTTTAATCTATTAAGATTTGTTTAACCTTCCTTTATGCCTTTTCATCAAATAGTGGTGAAGTAATTCTTATTCTTTTATTCTTATTTCTTGTTATTTTTATTTTTTTTGTTTTCTCTTTTTCTATTGATTATTTTCTTTGTTGTTATTTAATTCATTTACTCACTATTTTCGATTAGATTGTATTTTATGTTATTTTGATATAATTTTATTTTTATTTGGCTAGAATATATTTTATGTAATTTTTATGTAATCTTTATTTCCTTTTTAGTTAGAATATATTTTAGGTAATTGCCATATAATTTAATTTTCATTTTGATTATTTCCCTATATATTTCGTCAATGTTGTAATAGGTAGAAAATGATTTTTGCACATTGTAAAGAATAATTAAATCATTTTATGCCTAATTAATTGGTATTTTCTAATAAAAACGAGTTTTGATTTTTTATTAATAAATGTGACAATAATAAAACTTATTTTCTAAAAATTGACATACGAGAATCAAAGTTCTCAAAATAATCAATTACCCAGTTTCTTGTATGACTTTCTTTAATTTCAAGCATTTTATTTATTTTTATAAATATGTTTTATTATTTGTTTACGTGATTGAGTGATTTATTTTAATTCTAAAACCTACTTAAGGAAAAGGATAAAATTATAAATTTAATCTAAAAGTTTGTATTAACTTGAGGTATAAATAAGAGTAAGTTTCTGAAACGCTACAATTTTGGCCGTACAAGGTACTTCCTAACTCCGGTTGGGTGGCGACTCCTACTTTATGGTCCTAGCTCGCTCTTTCTTAGCTAATTAGATAGAGACAACTTAAGATTCTTTTATTTTCCTTCTCATCTTTTGGGACTTGAGAGGTGAGATTTAGGTTGAGTCTTTTATTGTTTTAGTTTAACCGGCCTCGAAAAGGAAAGGATGCGAACACATGTCCTAACTATGCTAAATGGTGAAATGAATTAATATGTATGTAAATATGCTTATGGCCAAAAATAGCATGATGTAATGCCTTGACCTTATGTTAATTGTAGCACATGTGAATGTGGAATTGTGTATTAAATTATGAAATTGTTGTATGATATATGTATAATAATGGAAATGTGGTTAATAGAAAAAATTAAGCATGTGACTAAAATCCTTAAAACTTAAAAACAAGTAATGAGTTTTATCCCTTAGTGATTTTTTTAATTTACAAATATATGGCATGCATACAAGTGAATAAGAAAGAAATTGATTATATAATGTGTATAAATGGCTTAGTAACTCTAATAACCCATATCAACATAGTGTATGTATAATTACATTATAAGAATAAGTGATTATGTGATAAAGGGCATATAATAGGAAACTAAGAGGTTGAGTATGCTATAACAATGGAATCCACACACACACACACACATATATATATCCACAGATATAAAACATGTAAGTGTAGCTATTGTGCAAGTGCATGTTTCATGTGCATATATTTATTTTCCATATGTATTGTGCACACAAGGTACATCAAATATGCAAATCATAATGTGCAGTTTATTCCATTCATTTTCACAATCAAGCTAGTGTAATAAGCATATCACTATACATCTACCTATATTTTCATATTCAAAACATTGTTATATCACCATGTTCAAAATTAATGTTATCTAATTTCATTTGAATACTTAAAAGACAATAAATCAATACTAGATATTGAGATCTTGATTAGAATAACCATATACATATTGTACGTGGCCCATATTTTTGACCCTATAATGATTGCACGCACCTGAGTGCTCAAAAGCCAAATGTAAATGCTCACAAGCTAAATAATTATACAGTGGCCCATATGTTAGACCCTACAATGGCTGCACCTGCTTGTTTACTCGAAGGTCAAATGTAATTGCCTGCAGGCCAAATGGTTGTGCAATGGCCTTATAAACCCTATGATGCTTGTAACCACCTAATATAGGCACCGAGGTACCCTAGCAACAACTATCTATCCCTAATCAATCGATAAATCTATCCAATCTAGATTGTTTAATAGTATGGGACACTATCTTATGTTACCATTTTCTCATGTATTTAACAATTTATATTGCCACATTTTGGCTATAATACTCATTTATCACCATATTACACCAATGCACATAACTATCCTTTAGGTCCATTCAAATTACGTGCCACCCTGGCACTCACCAAATCAGTCATACATGATGCCAACTAATTTCATATAGAACTCATTTTTATCATGAAATTGTTCATGCTTTATTGTCATTTTAAGTATATGCATTGTTACTCATTATTATACGATGATGGACACTTTACGCCCTAATACAATAAGTCACCGAAATCAATCGCAATGTAAAGCAAATGTGCATCATTTATGACCCTACATAATATCACATAAGTAGTTTCACAAATCGGTAATCATAGCATATTACATATACATACACATACACACTTTTTATATGAAAATATTTACGTAACATACAAATTAATTTGAACACACTTACAACAATCATCGAATACACCGAAAATCATGACTCACTACTTTTTCTTCCCTTTCTCCTTTTCTTTATTTCAACACATAATACACATAATGTTCAAAAATCTATATAAAATCAACAGTAAACCTAAATTTAAAATTGACGTTTGTACTGTTACAACCGATCCCCGAGGCATACCATCAAAAAATAAAAACTCGAAAAAACTCATCGAACCACCTTAGGTCACTATAGAGATTATGATATTTTTGTAGGGGATGAGAGTGGTTAGTGGAGTCACCACCTGGCCTCTACACCAGGGCCTCTAATCTTCTGTACTAGAAAGGTTCAAAATTCAGATCTTATTTATGCCCTAATAATATGCTTTCTTGTATATTGTAACATTTACCAATCCCTTTTTAAGTAAGCATGCATTATATTTAAAGTATTTATGTCACCTTTTCATGTAAAGAAAGTAAAGTGCAATATTTAACAAACATATTTGTACATCTAGAAAGTTGGTTATTGATTAGTTGCTATTTAACCTGACAATTACCCGTAATTCCATAGGAATTTGTGGTAATTGCCTAACTCCCATCTCTAGGAGATTGGCCTTCAAAAATACATTTTATAATTGTGACTTTTGATTAAGGAAATACAAATCCATTTTGTTAAGGAAAACACTATTTAATTATGTATAAAATCATTTGATGTGAAAGTTAGGTTTTAGCATGTAAAACAAGTTATTTACTAGCTATTACAACCCTAAAATAAGCAATGAAGTGTAAATAGTACAAAACCCAAAGAAATAATCTAAAGTATTAGAATGGTCCCATCTATACGTCGACTGGTCCATGTAGACTTTATAATGCTCTAACATTAGTCCGTGC
>CANXYI010578727.1:0-10739 GCA_948208565.1 Hura crepitans
TAAAGACAGGCTTACAAATGAAGCTTATATGCCCACATCTACAATAAGAAGAAAAGCACAAATTTAAAATCATAAAAATGCTGTATATGAAATATAAACATATCAGAATAAGTCATTTACTAGTGCACTTGACATAAAGCCCTAGATAAATCGATGGATTTTCCTGGTGTGAATAGCTAAGTCCAAGCTCTAAAATACTCATCCAAAAGAAGAGTAACACCAGTTCTAGGAACTGATTTTATCAACTTCCTTCAAGATAGGGAGAAAACTTCAGCTCACAATACCATTAGCATTAGAGAAAAGTGTGGTACCCAGTAGATAAAGAATAAAGCAATGAGTGTATTAATCAACCTCTAGCTAATCTGAAGGGGTTTTATCTTTCCACTTCTCATACAAATCAATACATTGAATGCTCTCAATGTGATATTAAGGAATGAAGCCTAGTAATTCCCTTACTTCTTGCAGTCAAAGTGAAGGATGGTGATAATAGGCATCAAATGCAATGGCACATCTAGTGTATGGTACCCCAATAATAAAGGCCTAATCAAAGGAAGTTATGGTCATCTCTACAAAGGCCAGATGAAAGGTATGTGTGGTGTCCATCCACCTATCTAGCAGTGCTCTCAAATCTTGCAAATCATGATGGAAGTCTCCACCAATAAGATGGTCTAGAAACATTTGAAATTCGGTACCTTTAACCCTAGTTTTCATAGGCACAGGCATGGTAGAATACCATTGCTAAGGTCTAAAAAGAGTACCCCCACACTTGAGATGTTTCTACAAAAGAAAAAAGAGATAAATACAATAAGTGTTTGCATGGACCAATATATTAAAAATAGGTCTGTACAAGCCATAAAAGGAAGAGCTCTAATAGGTTCATACGGATTACAAGAACAATCACAACAAGGTCAATAAGGACAAAAAAACCTAGAAAGACATAGGTCAACATGGATTGCATTCACAAGCAAATATTAGTCTGCACTGACATATAGAGGTTAACAATAAAGTTCGCATGGACTTCCTAGACTATCATATATAGAAGAATCTTATATCACATTCTAATGATGCAGGAGTGAACAATTGTAGGTAAGGTCAACATGGATTTAGTATGCCCTAGAAAAATAGGTCCGTATAGACTTGTCAAACCAGAGATAGTTCCCATCACAAAAAATGGAGGAAAATCCAATCAAAACCCTAATGAGGCACACAAGGGAAAAAAACACACTTGGGGGCAAACTTCTGAACAATCATGGTGTGTCAAACCTGCCAACAATTGAATTGGGTCACCAAATACAACTCTATTCATCGAAGTAGCATTTTAAGGATAGCTGACAATAGTAGAAGGAGTAAAACCATTTAGAATCAATATAGAAATGTCCTCCATTAGAGGAAAAGGGAAAGAATAAGTCCTTACAATTATCGAGATAAGGAGAACCATCAGAGTTCCCTCACTAGTACTAAAAGATGATGAATGGGAACAACTGGTAATGTGAAAAGCCATCAAGAAGGGTTTTTAGGTGAAAAGAAAAGGAGGAGAAGAAAAACTAAAAAGATTACAAATGAGAAAAGAACAGGGAAAATGAACAGTTATCACTCTATCTTGATAGGACTGCACGGACTTGTGAATTTTAAGTCTGCATGGAATTCATTTAAACATAGTCCACACGGACTTTCCTCCACTATGTCCATATAGACCTTCCTCCACTTTGTCTATATGGACTTTTGTCATCTTCATTTGCATAGACATATAACCACATGACCTCTATGGATTTCACAAGACACCTGTCAAAAGCTAAACAAGCAATATGACATTTTAAATATCAAATTAATATCTTATTGTTTTAGGATCGACTTAGTATCTAATCTAACACTTTCAAAACTGACTCAGCATCTAACCCAACACTTTTAAGATCAATTGCTCATTGTCTAATCCCACATTTTTAGGATCAACCTAAAGTTCAATCCTCAAACTTGGATTCAACCTTATAAGCTAATCTACCACCTCGGATTCAGCCCCATAACCCAAACCATTACTTTGGGTTTAGTCTTATAAACCAATCCACTACTTCGAGTTCAACCTCAAAAGCCAATCCAAAATTCATACCAAAGCCTAGTCAACAATGGTATGATCAAAAGAAGCAAGCATATGCATTCGGTGTAGCTTCATAACAAGTAAGTATTCCGTACTCATGTAATTTGATATGCACTATTGTTACACAGCACACACTAAAGTGGGGGCAACTGTAGACACCTCACTCCTGACCTATGATGATAGCTAGAGATAAGCTCCCAAGAAATGGCACAAGCCCTAAAGAGATAGGTCTACATGAACTTATTAGACAATGTCCTCATAGACTAAATACAAAATAGGCCCAATACTTAGCCCATAAAGCCCACGAACTAGTGTATTTAAACTTAGTCTATATAGACAAGTACAAATAAGTCTGCATAGACTTATCGATGGAAAAAGACTTCTAGAAGTAGAATTCTTCCTATTTAGATTAGGATTCAGAATACCATTATGATTCTGACCTCTTTATGAATAGAAAAAAAAAACCTAAAACATAAGCATGTTAATAGTTCTTTGAAACCAAGAGAAGGGAAGGTTGAAAAATGGATTCCCCTAATATATACGTGACATTCTAGCTTTCTAGAGAAAAATCCACAACAAAAATACATTCACTTGACCCATTAACTTCATAAAAATATTCCTTCCCAAGTCTCCATACTCTTGTGCTATTACTTGGAGAGTATATTCATTCAAGTAATATCTAAGGTCTATTACATCTTTCATATTGCTTTCTTAGGCCCATGATCTCCAAAGGTTAGTTGTAAGTGAGGCAATACCTTGTTATTCCTACTTTAGATCATAAGGAGTAGGTCATTATCATAAGAGATTTTATAATGTATTATTCATCATGGTCATGATATGTTCATTCTATTGTGCGAACTTGTATTAAATGAACTTGATTGTGAGCATGATAAGGTCCATATGAACTTAGGTTTATTAATTACAAGTATGATAAGGTCTCTATGGACTTATATTTCTTATATGAATATGATTAATTGGTCCACACAAACTTATATCCAGTAAGCATGACTTATTATTTTCGATGTCCTGATATTAGGTTATGCAAATTTGTTTGTTTACATGTATTAACATGATTATATCATGCATGAAAATACATATTAGTGTGTAGAGAATTATCATGTGGTCCGCATGGACTCCCTATCATAAGGGTTATGGTCTGCACAGACTTAGAGGTGATAAATTGTATTATTTTTTTTAGTTTGCCTCAGTTATACAAGCAACTATCCTTGATTCACAAGCTTAAAATGTGTTTATATCTTTGTCTTTTATATGTTTTCTTCATGTGCTCTTGTTTTGACATTTTCTAACTTGTTATCTTTTGAGTTGCAATCTATTTTGCTCACTATACTATAGAGTCTAGACGAACATGACCTTTCCTCAAAGATAGTCCACACGGACTAAAGCTAAAGCTGTATAAAGTCCATACAGACTAGCGATGCTAAAGCATGACCATTATAATGTCTTATTTTATTTCTTTTGGTTCTATACCTATTATGTCTTTTAGCCAATTTTAGGTTGTAATAGTTAGTTAATTAACCTGTTTTACACAACAATTGCTCCACTTTCATGCTAAATGATTTTTCTACCTGATGATTTTGTGTTTTCATATTAAATTTATTTTGAGGTTTTTCTTAATCAAAAGTCACAATAACAAAAATGAACTTTAATAAAGGTCAATCTCCTATAGATGGGAGTTGGGCAATTACCACTAATTCTTATGGAATTATAGGTAATTGTCAGGCCCCATTGTAACCAAACAATAACCTAATTTCTAAATGTATAATTTATAAACTAATACTATTGGACCTTTTAACTTTTGCAATTTACTTTTCTCAATGCAAAAGTGATATGGATACTTAAATATAATGCATGCTTGACTGATATGAGACTAATAAACATTACAATATACATGGAAAACATATTATATGGGCATAAATAAGTTTTAAAATTCTAGACCTTTCTCATACAGAAGATCAGAGGTCCTAGTGTAGAGGCCAGGTGGTGACTCTACAAACCACTTTCGTCCCTGATAAAAAAATTTATCATAATCTCTACAATTGTATTCATTATTGATCCAATTTTGATGAAGTGCATGATAATGACAACTTGAGAATAGAGGTTATAGAATTGACCAAATGAATAGTGATGTGTTCATAAAGTGATTCATAACTAAGAAATGTATTTAAGTTCAAGTGTACACGTAATGGTGGGAAACATGTCAATATTATGAGTAATAATGAACGACTTATACCTACATCAAAAATTGATAATTAAAATTAGCCCAAATTAGTTAGACACCCACTAGATAGGTTGATCGATCAATTAGAGAGTTAACAGTTACTAGGAATTTTGGTCCTCTTCGGCCATTGCCTTTATGATTGAGATGACGGGTGCAACCACCAAGGTTTTATTAGTGAACCCTACACACCCGGGTATTGAGAGGTCCATATGGGTTGCTCCTTACTTACCCATTTTATTTATGGATTTAGGAGGTCCCTCAGGGCTGATCTCTATTATCCACTTGATGTGTTAATTAGGATTTAGGAGTCCTATAGGGTTGATCTCTATTATCTTTACTATTATTGAGAGGTCTATTAGGACTAATCCTTGCCACATTGATTTAGGAGGTTCATATGTATTGATCCCTGCTATTAGATTGATTTGGGTAGGTATAGCTATCGAGGTCCAAAATATAGGCCACTACATAGTCTGGATCCCATTTTCCAGTGTCTGTAAGTAGCGTCTTTTAAGTATAAGCCTAAATAAGTTAAAAGAAGTATACTATTAATATTATATAAATGAATCTATGTGACTTGACTGATGTAATTAAATTGATAAATTATGTGATAAAGGAATTTAGGTAGGCTATAACACATAAAACCTAATAATGAAATAGACTAGTAAATGGGAATGATTGTAATTAATTAAACTTGTATGGTTACACTCACTACATAATGTGTGCCTTTATTTCATGATGTGTTAACAAGTATATATTACATAAATTTCACCACTGAGTCTATGCTCAGTGTGTAGGTGTTCTGATGCATAGGTTGTAGATAGTAGAAGTAGTCTAACCTCATAAGATGTAGTATAGCTAATCAACTATCTTGAGGTATATTTCTATCTATTTTTACATGGGCAGTGATAGGCACTCATGTATAATAGGGGTTAAGTCTGAGATTGTGATGTAGTTAGCATTGTAGTTCAGAATACTACAACCCATAAATGTTTAATTGAACTACTTAACAGATATCTGTACTTATACGATGCATGGCTATAAATATCTACATGCTTGAATGATGTGACTATGTGTTGAGATTGATTGATTAATTGATAGGAGGACTAGAGGGGTGTAGGAGTTGGTGAATATGTGGACAAAAAATATAGAAGTGTTTTAAGAGGTTTAAAAATTTTGGTTTTTCACCAGAGTAGCCGTTATACTACCTAAATTTTTATAAATTAGATGGCTATCCTAAAAGGTGGTTATACTAGTCCTTTACAATCAATATAGGTCTAACTTTAATTAAACATAAAGGAAGGAAAAAATACGCCACCAAAATAAGTAAGGCTATAAATGTTAAATGAATGACCGCTAGGGTAGTAATAGGATAAATGATTTACAGGAAGTAACATCTCCTATCTGGTTTCATGGAGAATTAGACAGGGAGTGTTACATTAGGTCATATTAGAGTAGGTTTAGGTGTTTTTAGACCTAATATGCATGAGTGCCATGGTTTATGGTTCTGTATCCCAATAAAGTTACACTATATGAGGCTAATTGTTTGTTCTCTTATAGTTATACATGATGAGTGAATCAACCTCATAAGAATAAGGGAAGAGGTGGCAAGCAATGCCCCTAATACTATACATAGACTAAAAGCAAGTGTAGCCACACTAGTAATGTAGCATACCAGCCATAGACACAACCACAAGCTTAAGCATAAGCCTCACTAGTGCTCTTATAGTAGATTGTAGATTTGCTAAGACATACATCTACTGCTAATCCACCACCTCCTACACTAGCTCCAACACCACCCCCTGCTGTCTTGTAGAAGACATATTTGGAAAAGGTAAAGAAGATGGGGGCCCTAGATTTTTTAGTATCAGCAGAGGATGATATTGCCAGGGCTAAATATTGGTTGGAGTGAACCATCAAGATATTAGAGCAACTTGAATACACTCTTGAGGAGAATTTAAAGTGTGCCACCTTACTCCTCCATGAAGAGGCTTTCCACTAGTGGGATGCCATATAGAGATGGAAGGTTGTAGTTGATCTTACATGGTAGTTCTTAGACTTGAAATAGGGATGAAGGTTGGTATCAGAGTATGAAAAAACCTTTACTAGATTGAGAAGATATGCGAAAGAGTTTATGCCTACAGAGGAGGAGCGATACAAGAGGTTTGAAAAGGGCCTTAATGTAGAGTTGCAAGTGTAGATTGCCACTCCTCAGATCCGAGAGTTTTTTGTACTAGTATTAGTAGCATATGCGATAGAGGAAATGGTAAAGGAAAAAGAGGGAGGTTTTCAAGAAAAAGATACCTTTTACTACTGGCCAAACTAGTTTAGCACCTAAGGCAGGCAAGAAGCAGAAGGAGTCCCAGGCTACACAGTAGTCTCAGAGGTAGGGACAAGTATAAAGGTTAGGTTAGGTTTCTCAATCTAGGCCTTAACCTCCATAACAAGACTCTAATGCCTAAGTATATACGACAAAGAGCATGCTGCTAGTATGTGGGACATTTAGCAGAAAGCATTAGGGACCGTGTTAATAGACAAGGCAAGGAGAATGCTTTGTGAGTAGAGCTAGAGACCATTATTAGAGTGATTGCCCGAAGAAACAAGCTAATGCCACTCAATTATAGGCTTTCTCCTAGCTCCTAGTAAAGGGCAAAAAAGGGCAAGAATGATAAGCTAGGCCCCAGCCAAAGGACAAATTTGGGGACATGAGGCCCAACTCATCAATATGCTATCCAAGCACATGAGAAAGCTAAGGCACCAAATGTGATTACGGGTACATTCTCTTTATTTAATGTACCTATTTTGGCTTTGATAGATCCATAATCCACATACTCTTATATTTGCACTACATAAGTACAAGATAGATTATTAGAATCAGAACCCATAAATATAGACATCCTAGTGAGTAACCCAATTGGGCAAAGTGTGATAGTGAATAGGGCATATAGACACTATCCTCTGGTGATCCAAGACTAAGTGTTTTAAGTCGATCTCATTAAACTTCCCTTCGATGATTTTGATGTTATCGTAGGTATGGAAAAATTATCTAAACACAAGGTGATGGTTGACAGTGAATAGACAAAGCTTACTCTTAGGATAGCTGAGGGATATGAAGTGATAGTAGTTAGTGAGAAGAATGCTTTGCGTAATAGTGACTTCAGGCTGAGGCTATGCTGAGATAGCTCCAAAAAGTGCTTGGACAGACCCAAAAATATCATACCTTGAAGCTCAAAAATTCCAATGAGTCTATTAGAGAAGGAACTTTAATATTTTGAGGTCATTTAATAATTATTCAAAATTTTTAAATTACATGAATGAATAGTAACCCTAGCTCCTGAAGGAATTTTGACTTGAAATTTTATAGGGCCCTTAATGGATACAATTAAGAATTTTTGGCATTAGAATTATGATTTTTAAAGGTCTAAAGAAATTAGTTGAAAATTTCAAAGTCTAAAGGAAAATAGAATTAATTTGGGTTATTCGATCGACTAATGGCACAATCGAGGCCATACATCTTGCTAATACATCGAAGTGTACATATGTGCATGTGTATAGGATAAAAAGAAAGCTATCTCCTCCCTTGAGCCAAGAAAGCCGATGCCACCTCCCATGGCTTTGCCCTCTATTTTTACTTAATTTTCTCTCTCCATACACCATAAAAACCTAACAAAATTATATGAGTCTTAGCCTCTATAATCCTTAGAACATAATCTAAAAGATATAAATGAGAAAGAAAGCTTAAAAAGTGAGATAAGAGCACTTAATGAATAGTGCCATTTTTATGAGTAAGTTGATTTTTCTTAGGGTTTTATTTTTCATCTATGGTATTTGGTATGGTGATGTTATGGGTGAAGAAAGATTTCAATTTGGAGTTCTGTGGAATTTTGTAGGAATTTTTGAAGGCAAACCCTTATTATGCCATTTTGTGAAATGGTGCAAAATGGTGGAGAAAGATGGAATTGATGGTTCTAGAATGGCTTCAACATGACTGAGAGCCCACTGTAAGTGAATTTAGCTAAAACATGCTTTGTAGTTTAAAGAAATGTAAGATTGGAGTCATGTGTGTGTGTATGGAAGTTGTGGTAGTGTATGTGTGTGTGGTAATTTGGAAGTGTTATGCATGCTAGAATAGGTAATTAGAATAGATAAGATGATGTGGATGTGTTTTGGATATGAGAAGTATGTGGAAGTATGTGATGTATGTTTGACCAAATGCATGACATATATTTCATGGCATGTGCATGGGTGCATGACATGATTATATGGGATATTAGGATGGTAATGTGAAGTATGACATGGAAGTGACATAGAATGTGGAGATAGGTATATGGTTATAGGTTAAAATGTGATAAGGCATGATGTAGGGATAATGTATGTGACATTAACATGTAAGGATATGGTATAAAATAAGTATAATGTATAATACTAGGTGTAAGTTTAAGAATTTAATTGATGTGTTACGCAAAAATTTGTCTTAGAAATGATAATTAGGCATGACAATATATAAGTAATGTTTGATGGTGTGGAATACCCTAAGGTGTAATGGTATGATGTAAGAAGAGAAGGGAAAATGACTAAATGAGTAGTAAAAGAAATTACCAAATGAATAGTAACATTCCTGTAATAAGACCTGTAATTGTTTGGTAAAATACAAGTGACTCATATCTATCTCATAAAAATAATAAAATGAAATGGGCTTGTAACTGTGTCCTATTGACATAGAAATAATCTATATAGATGAATGGTAAAGGAGAAAAATTATACATTGACTAAATTAAAAAAATAAAGCGGGAAATAGAGCTGCACTTTCCAAAATGCTAAAAAATAAAATCATATGACATGATAAAATACTGTGAATGCATAATTTATAAATAGACAAAATTGAATGAATAAATAGATGATAATTTTATGGAATTTAGGTATAAAAGTGAAAGTATATTTGATAAGGCATTAAATGTACTCATATGGCATAATGGCTACAAAGAGTGTCATGATAATACACTAAGATTAACATCAAAAATTACAAGTACTAAAGTACCAATAAGAACCTAAGAGTGAAAAAGTAAAATACCGGACATGGAAAAATAAATTATCATCTTATAGCAAAGGAAAAAGATAGCATGGAACAAGAGGATAAAATGTTCTGAGGCAAATGATAGTAAAGCAAAAATACGTACACTTTTACATGAAAAGAGAACAGGAATAGAATAAGAATCAAGATAAAAGAGGATTGAATGATGTTAACAAAGAGAATGAAACATGAGTTAGGAATATAAGAGACCAGTGAAACCGGAATAACATTGAGTGAATAGTCTAAATAATAAACTAGCAGATTAATAAAATAAGGATAATGCTCCTGTTATGGATATCCAAATAATGAAATTAATGAGCAATGGTTGTAAAGATAAAACAATACGGATATTGGCTATTGGTTGAGTATACACTAGATAGATTAACCAGTCAATTAGGGATTATTAGCTACTAGAGGTTGAGTCTGAATAGATTTTAGCCTATGTATGGCAGGTGCAACTGTTGAGTATTTATTAGAGCCTGCATGCTCTGGGCATTAGGAGGTCTATAGACTGATCCCTGCTACCCACTTGATGATTATGGATATTAGGAGGTCCCACAAGGCTGATCCCTACTATCCACTAGATGTGTTAAGTATGATAAGATATATTAGGATATTAGAAGGTCCCACAGGGCTGATCCCCACTATCCCCTTTGCAAATACTAGGAGGTCCATAGGCTAATCCCTACTATCTACCACTCTAGTATTAGGAGGTTCTGAGGAACTGATCCCTACTATCAGATAGAGGGCATGTATAAATGCTGAGGTTCAAGATGTGGGCCACTATACTAGCTAATATTTGTTCGGTTCTTAGACTAGGTAAGTACAGTTATCGAGGCCTAAAATAGAGGCCACTGTATAACATGATTCTCGATATCCAGTGGATACGAGTTTTTCGCTAGCTTTGAAGGTTATAATTGAAATAACTAAGGAACTTAAATAGAGTTAATAACATTAATAAAAGGATTAGGTGTTCACGTCCCTTTTGTTTTCCTAAGATTGATCAAACTGAAGTAGCTGAAAACTCAACTTAGGCCTCACTCCTTAAGTCTCAAAAAATGAGAAGGAAGCCAAAGTAATCTAGGGCCACCCCTTTTTTATTATCTTAGGGCGTGCAAGTTAGGCACCACAAGGTAATAGTTGCCACCCGACAAGTCGAGAAATACCTTATCAGGTCAAAACCAGAGCGATTTAGAATTCTACCCTTATTTATACCTCAAATTAATACAAAAATTCATCTTGAATTTATGATACTATTCCTTTTCTCAAATGATATTTTACTATTAAAGTAAATCACACATTCCTATAAAAGGAATTATAGAATATATTTTCAAAAAAAT
>CANXYI010578781.1:0-11294 GCA_948208565.1 Hura crepitans
TATGAACTATCTGTTGAGCCTTATGATATATTGCAATCCTGAGCAAAACTGCTCAACACTGTAGCCTATGTCCTCTTTAGCATCCTTCTATAATCTACACATCAAATACAAGGTATGTTAGTATGTTATCTTGAAAAGGTGAGTATAATTGCCCTGCTACGCTATCTTGGTGACAATTCAAATGCACACTTGAGTGCATACAAAGTCATGGATTAACCTCACTTACAGACCATGAGTACTCTTATCTTGGAGGCATACCTCTATTTACACTTTCCATCCTTTATTGCAACATTTTAGGCATGCTCATGGCATATACAAACTAATTAAAAGTGCATAAAGGTCCTATTCTTGCTTATCATCATGCCTTTCTTAATAATCCATCATGTGTAGATCATATAGTAATGATATGTATACATCTAGTTATTGTTACATGGCAAATGTCACTTCCTAAAGGAGGAACTTCATATAAATGTTTTCTCCTTCAATGGTGTGTGTGTGTCTCTATGTGTATATTATGCTATAGTTCGTGCATCTATTATTTGTAATCTCTTAATGGCTTATGCTTATTTCATATCATTACATATGAACTCGTTGCACAAAATTGACTTTTACATAGTTTTTTGCACTTAATGTATTTCCACTAATTACTATTTCATGAACCAACTATTTTTAAACCTTGATTATAACTCAGCAATATGCCTATATATGTGGAAGATTAATTTTTTATAATTTCATTGCAGTTTCTACTTACTAATCTTGGGATACACCTTAACCATAACTCTCAGCAATCATTTTGCTTTAACTATTAAGCTTTCATGACATAAACAGACAATGTAAATCATGTACTATACTGATTAAATGTCTTATGCCATTAACATCTTATTCATGCATGTATGAAAACTCATTCTACCCTACCTGCGATTATCTATTTTTGCAACTGATAAGCATGGTTATCTGTAACTGGAATTTTACTGTTGTACATTATAATGCATGGCTATGAAGGCATGTATAACTAAATGTCATACTGGACAAATCATGTGTGCATGCATATTACTATTTTAGTTTATTTTGGGTTACGTTAAAAGAGCCATTAAAAGAGAGCCATAGTTAGTATATAGATAGAACTCCTATTGAGGAAGAATAAATGGGAAAAGTTGATAAAGAGGCTAAAGCCATCATCAAGTCTGATGGAGTTATGGCCTCGGCCAAGCAATTGATAAAAAGCACATCCATGCCAAACTTATAGTTGATAAAGAGGCATATTTTATGCCAATCTAATAACTGATAGAGAGGCATATCTAATGCATTACAGTATTGCAACTCCCTACCATGGCATGCCAAGTCTATTATTTCTTGAGTTCTAATAGGATACTACCTGTGCTCTATCAGATTTGTTATAGTTTGTGCTTCCAATAATTCTCTTCAACCTAAGTTGGCTGCAGTTATTACATGTATTATCATTATAATGCCAACTAGCTCTATTCAATATGTCCTTAATAGTCATGATCATGCATGTATTGCAAGGTCTACTTCTTACTTATTTACTTTTTTGGTATCTCTTTGTTTGTTCTTTAATAGCTAATGATAGGATTCACGAATGTGCTTTGATGCAACGAAGACATCTTTAGTGCTATACATATAATTGTGCAAAGTGCTCTAGTCTGTTATGTAGCTAGTATGCTACTGAAAATGTATGCATAAGTCTTCCCTAAAAGGGAGTTTACAACATTGATGTTGAGTTGACATCATTGTGTTCATATCAAGTGCATGGTCACATAAATTATATGAGTTCCGAGGTCATAATGTGATCATATGAAAATGCATAAATTCATAAGTTATATGTTACCTACTAGCATTTCTCAATTTATATAAGTTCCGCTCGAGAAATCTTATCAAACTGAGAATTTAGTGAAGCCTAAGAAGGAAGGGAATGCGTACCTTCATGTCAGCCTCAACCACAAAATGATGGATCTACATACTTTAGCCATATTAGCATACATACTTTATAGGATTAGGAAATCCATAACATACCTCATGCAAAATAATATACTTTTATCATCTCATAGGCCTTACCTATCCTCCATAAGCCATCTTATATGACTTAATCACCTGCTTAATGCTCATCAAATTTCGATCTCACATGTAAAATGCCTAAATCAGTCAATTTTTCATCGTGACATTAAATTATACATAGTTTATAGTTACTTATGCTAGAATATATGCTTTAGTCATCATATCATTAAATTAGACATGACTCATAGTTACTCATAGTATGTGACTAGCATAAACATGTGACCTCTATATAAGCATCTAGGTGTGTTGTCTTATATATATGTGCTATTGTCATATTATGTACTCATACAGGGGTTTCGTCATGTCATCATGCATATATATATATTTTAGCCATGTTATATGCTCGTACCACATTATTTCACAATCATTTAAAAGATCACCATATGAATTTGCCTATGTCATATACATATTAGTAAACCAAATTGCACCTTTCATGTAAATAATTAAACCTACCTATATGTTCATTAAAAAAAAGTACCTTGAGAATAAAGGACTAGTGCTCCACATAAGCTAATCGAATTCATTCAGAAGGGTTTAAGTTAAGACTAAACTTCATTCAATTACTATATATTATAATACACATGTAGCATCAAGGTTCCATTTTATTCATTAAATAAAATTTTAGGATTATATCTTTGATTTCTCATGTATAAACCATAATATACGGACTTTATTTTTCTCAAAATATAAACTTTGCAACTAGCTTAGAACTCAATTATCCTAAGCATACAATAACACTATCATATGTTCCATTATGTAGCTTATAAATTAATAATGCAAAAGTGTTTATTCTGCTTATTATATCAATAGAGTAGCTATATCACTACTTCGCAGGCATGTTCGAAGTGTGCTTGGAACTCATAATATTTTAGTCATTTAGACATATGCAAGCATGATTAATATGGCCCCCAACTTACCTACGTATAAGTAACACTTTATAAGCCTTTACAATGTAACTACCTACCTTATCAAGCACGCTAGTACACTAAGTGTGCTATAACTGGCCTATCACCATACATCCCTTACGTTAGTTTCCTCTAACATACTTTGTTAGGTAAATTCAACTCCAATTGTGCACATGTTTTTTTCCAATTTTTCATTCCTAAGACCTCATATCATGAAACCATTATATCAACTTAAAGGCCCTCTTAAATCGAATACTTTAGTTATTGTAGGGCATTAGGCCAAGACATATCAATTTTGCCTATTGTAATTCGATTATTTACTCATTCTCTCTCTCTATCTTTTCAAAGTCTAGTTAATCCTCTTCAAAATTATTTGTCATGCACACATTGCTACTATAGCAGCCACAAAAAGGTAGCAAATTCTCTTAATTACACCTATTTAAAGTCACGTATTGTCCCCTGACTTCCTTTATGCTTTATTCACTCAACCTGTTATTCTTTTCTTATACGAAATAATATGCACTCCAACAATAATGCATGCAAAGAACCTAAGTTCTACCAACTCTGCATCATTCCCTCCACTGGTAAACTACTTTCGAGTCTAGATTATTAAATCTTTCGGTTGCAAACCCCGTGTAGATGCCTCACCTTTTGGCCAATGATGATAACCCGAGATAGGCTCTTAAATAATGGCACTGACCCCTTAGGAAGCCAGTCTGCACGAACTTATCCTAATAGGGTCTGCACGAACCTAGTTCAGCAAAAGCAATATGTCCACCCGAATAATTACTACTGGCCCTAACCAATCTTACCAAGCCTATGGCCCAAAGTTCACACTGTACAAAACCAAGCCCATGTCTACATGGACTTGCTAAAACCTGCCTAAAACTTGGCTTAATCCCTTAGACTGGTAGGAAAGTAGACCACATTAGTCTACATGGACTAAGTGACAAAACCCATAACGGATGCCCAGGCATGAATTTAGCATCCAAGAGGATATAAATAGCCTCTTGGGATATGTGAACAGGGGAGGGTGAGTAAGAAAAAGCAAAAGAAAGGAATAAGGCAATTGGGAAACTTGAAGGCTCTTTAAAAACAGTGTTTTGAGCATCCAAGAGACCTATTTGGTGAGTTCAAGTGAGAACTCCAACCAGGATACAATTTACTAGTCTTTTAGCCCTTATTCAAAATTATTATTTTTCCAAACCTCTACAATTTGTGCCATTGTTCAAGAGTCTAATCATAAGGTAAAATCCGAGGCCTTTTACTGTGCATTCATATTATAGACCTAGAATCTTCGAGGATTGAACACAAGCGAGATGATTATATGTATCCCTGCTTTGATCATAGGAGTAGGTCGACCTTTTAAGTTGTTCCATGTTGTATAATTGATTATTTTCATGTTATAAATATTCTATAATTTTAATCCTTATCACACAGACATATTTGTAAGCATGCTAATGCCTGCACAGACTTATCTTCTTGATATGTATATGACATGTAGTCCGCATGGACTTAGGATCGATAACCATGTTTTATTTGTCTTATGTGTTATACTTCAATGTATTTTGTTTACCATATTGACATAATCATATAATGTTATCATATTTTGTAAATACTTTATCTTATAATATATATAATGTTGATATACTGAAATTGTTATTTAGTCCGCACAGACTCCCTCTCATGAGGAATGTAGTTCGTACAGATGATTTTATCTCATCCTTGTGTATTCTATCTTATAAATTTGTATGGACTCCCTCTCACGAGGAAAGTATTCCACACGGACATTAATTTGATTTCTAGTTTTCACATGCTTTTGTATTTCTTGTCCTCTTTATGAGTTCATATGAATCCTTTATCTGGTGTTGTTAACTTTTTCTTATGAGTTGTATGAAAGTGACCCTTATCATTAGAGTGGAGGTCCGAACGAACATATAACCCTTATAAGCATTAGTCCGCATGGACATATGCCGGAGTCTCATAGATACAGATGAGACCAATTTAGTACTTTGGACTATTTCCTTTTGGTTTTATGCTATTTCTATTTCATTGCTTCTTTTGGGTTGTAATAACCAGTTAATAACTTGTTTTACACACTAAATGTTGAACTTTCACATAAAATGGTTTTCTAAACTAATTAACCGGTGTTTTCCTACACAAAATGGTTTTAAATTTTCTCTAATCAAAAGTCACATTAAAAATATATTTTAATAAACGTTAATCACCTAAAGATGGAAGTTGGGCAGTTACCGTCAATTCTTACGGAATTATGGGTAATTATCAGGTCACATAACAACTAATCAATGACTCGATTTATGGATGTACAGTTACACTTGTTGTATTCCTTAAATACTATAAATTTACGTCTTTCAAATGAAAAGGTGACATAAATGTTTAAATATAATGCATGCATGTTTGATATGAGATTGATAAACGTTACAATATATAAGAAGGCATATTATTAGGGCATAAATAAGATCTGAATTTTGAACCTTTTTGGTACAGAAGATTAGAGGTCTTGGTGTAAAAGCTAGGTGGTGACTCTACTAACCACTTTCATCCCCGGTAAAAATATCATAATCTCTACACCTCGCACACTTTTTTTCCTATAACTCTAACATGTAATCGATAGTCAAGAGCTTTCGATCAATAACAATTTAATCAGTAAAAACAAAGCTAGGAGTTATACCTGTAATCAAGAAACATCAATTTCCCTTTTTTCCAAATAGTTGTAGTAGTTGTCCCCTTCTTTTTGTGTGAGTGGTTTAAGTTGCAATAGTCTCTAACCTCAAAACTGATCTTGTTCTCTGCAAAAATTAGATTTATCAATATGCAGCCATCTCGCATGCTATTTGTTGCACACTTAACTAGCAGTAGTTGTTACCTTAGGTTAATTACACACCTAGAATCAATAGCAGTTGTCCTGTGTTACATAACTAGCCACCACTTGTTGCTCGCGAGTGCTGCCTGCCTCTATAAAGCATTGTTGTCCTCCTAAAGCAGTAACAATAGTATCCCCTCTACACTTCTGTATCTCTCCTTTCTTCCATTCCATTCATACCACTATCATCAATGCCCACACCACTACAGAAATTTAATCAAGCTCAACAGCTTGCAGTCAGCAATTTGCAATAGTGGCGATGCACTTTACTTACATGCTCCTTCATGGATTTTTGGCTCCATCTCATCATTGTCCTCTCTCTTTTTCATTCCCTATATTTCTTTTTCTTGCTCTTTTTTTTCTGTTTCCTACCCTCTAAAATCGAACCAACCCTTTTATTTTTCCCTTTTTCCTAACATAGTACCCATACTCATACTAATTCTTACTATCATTTTAATTCTGATTTATTTATTTATTTATTATTTTTTTGGTCAATTTTTACATGCATGTTAAGGGTCCAGTATTTTAGTTAATTAATTAATGTCTCACTAAGTTAATAAACCTCTTATTATGTTTAATTATGCCTACTAGATCACTTAGTAATCACTTAGCCCTTTTTTGGATGTCACACGTCTCATGCATAAGGTCAAGGCTGAGCTCGATTGGGTGAAGGCTGACTTTCAACAAGTTAAGAGGTAGAAGGACATCTAAGATAGTTACACTCTGGGCCTTAACATCAAGCTCGATAATGCCTGATCAAAAGTTGCTACTAAAGATAGAAAGAATGCGGGCTTTTAAAGTAGATCATTGATCTTCAAGCCAGGGGCAAGCCCTTAATATTGAGCACGTTCAAGCATTAAAGGCTCAAGAGGAAACGTATACTCAAGTATTAAATAATCAAAGAGGTTAGGGGTTATTTGGCGGACTTTCAGCTCAATCTAAAGATAGAGCTTTAAAATCATTTCCTGAACCAAGATTTTTATTAGGTGGATAAGATGAGCTGAAGTTTAAACGAGGATAGAGCTGCTGTCAAGGAGATCATGCCTTCTACTATGAAGGAGATCTCCCCTCCTGCTGTGGAACAAACTATTCCTCCTCTTTCTCTTTCTACTCAGGGATAAAGATTCTTCTCTTTTTTTTATGTATATTTGCAAAAAAATTGTTAATCTTAAATGGAAGTGAAATTTTTTACAGTTTTGTGTTTTATTTTCTTAGATCACGTGTTTGCTTGTCTAGTGTATTTGCCTTAATACGTATCTACTTGACCTTTATGTATGTTTGCTTTTAGCTTTTTACACTTACTTTCTTTTGAGATTTTGAGTGTGTTTGCCTATGCAATTTATAGGCGTATTTGCCAAATGTGATTTTTAGGCCTTTTTGCCTTTGCAATTTATAGGCATATTTGCCAAATGCATTTTTTAGGCATTTTTTCATTTGTAATTTATAGGCGTATTTGCCAAAAATGATTTTAGGCATGTTTGCCTTAGTAAGATGATTCATGGTCATGTTTTCCCTAACGATTTGAGCTTTTAGGCATCTTTGCCTTTGCTATTAGTTTTTAAGTGTATTTGCCTCTGCGATTTGGTTTTCTATTAATTTTAGAAATTAAAAACATGCTCCTAATTGGGCAAAGAGTTTTAATTATAAAAAATATTTCTTGAGGCTTTTTACATTTCATGATCTTGGTATTTCTATGCCACCAACTGTCTTCAACTTGTAAGTGTTTGGATTCAGGATCTTGGATATTTCATAAGGTCCCTCTTAGTTTGGCATGAGTTTTCCAACTCTAGTATTGCCTGTACCAACTTTGGCCTTACTCAGTACCAGATCACCCATATCAAACTTCTTAGCTTTTACCCTAGCATTGTAGTATTATTAAATGTGTTGCTTGTAAGCCAAGGCTTTTATCTGAGCGAGCTCTCTTTTCTCTTTGATTAGATCGAGGTCCTGAAGTTTTTCTACCTCATTTCCATGCTGATCGAATAATTCTACCCGATACGAGGCTAATCTGATTTTTACAGGAAGGACAATTTTTAAGCCGTATGTAAGGGAATACGCATTTCACCTGTGGTTGATCGATAGGAGGTTCTATATGCCCACAACACACTGCTCAACTCTTCTGCCCATCCACCTTTTACTTTTGCTAAGCACTTATTCAAACCATCAAGTAAAATTATGTTCATGACTTCGATCATGCCATTGGTTTGTGGATACATTATTGCGGCGAAGCGGAGTTGTATCTTGAGTCCTTGGCAGAATTCTCTGAAGAGTGCGCAATTGACTTGTTTCCTATTATTGGTTATTAAGACTCTAGGGAGGCAAAATCTGTAAATAATATTTTTCCAAGTAAAGTCTCGTATCATAGTTGCAATGATTGTAGTTGTTGGCTCTGCCTCTATCCATTTAGTGAATGTTCCACTGCCACTATCATGAACTTCTATAACTTTTCCTAGTGCAAATGGACTAAGAATGTCGAGGCCCCACTAATCAAATGGCCAAGAGATTTTGATCGATTATTGCTCTGCCTTGGGCTTTCTCATTATCCTGCCTTGAACCTGGCATTGAGTGTACTTTTACATGATTTCTTTTGCATCTTTTAGTATTGTGGGCTAATAATATCCGGATTAGAATGCTTTCCTAGATATGGCACATCTTGCTTTATATACCCCATATATGCTCTTATGCATCTGTCTAAGTATATAATTTCCTTCTTCTGGGGTTATGCATTTTAGCCACGGGTAGGTTGCTAACTTTTTGTACAACTTCTCGCGTATTATTGAGTAACTAGGGGACTTTCTTGTTATCTTCCTTACCTCATTTTTTGCTTCTGGAAGTATTCCCAATCATATGTAGTCTAATAGTGGGGCTATCCATGTGCCATCATATTTTACTTGCATTACACCTAAGTTTTGGAATGTGGGAGTGTTGGTTTCCTTGACTTTGATCTTTATACTGGCAAAGTCATTAGAGGCTACTACCTTCGTTATGAAGTTGGCACGAGTGCTGTCAGCTTGTGGGAATCTCTCGATTTTTCATGTTGTCCCACTCTTCTCTAATTTCCTTAGCATGCTTTTGGCTTTTTCCAAATACCTCCTCATGCTAGCTTCTTTGGCTTTGAATTAGGATTTTAGTTAAATATACTTGACCAAATTTAGCCTAATGATTAATGCTTCGTACTCAGCTATACTATTAGATGCCTTAAAGTTTATCTTGAGAGCTTATTCGATGTCGAGATTTGATAAGCCATTAATGCACACGCCTGCTCCTGCTCTATGTTCATTTGACACACCATCCATATACATTTCCCATGTAATTGACTCCGATCAGACCTATTATTGGGCCTCTTTTCTATTGAACTCTACTATAAAATCTACAAAGACTTGTGCTTTTAGAGAGGATTACGGCTCATAGCATATGCCATGTAGAATTAGCCTTATAGACATTTCGGCCATCTTTCCATCAATGTTGAGCTTTTTTAAGATTCTCTTAATTAAAGCATTCATTTGGATGATTACTTTGTGGGATTGAAAGTAATGCTTTATTTTTTTAATGCTCATCATCAATGTTATAAGCAATTGTTCGACTTTGCTTTTTCTTAGTTTCGGACCCCTTAATACCTAGCTGGCATAGTAAATGGGTTTTTGTTCCTTGCCTTCTTCTTTCATAAGGACAAAAGCTAATATGTCGCCTGTGGTTGCGAGATACATGTATAGTATTTCTCTTCTGATTGGTCTGTTGAGCAGTGGCAATTTCATAAGAAAGGCTTAGAGCTCCTCAAATGCATTTTGACATTCTTCATCCCAAGAAAATTTTCCATATTTCCTCAATTTCTTGAAGAAAGGGAGACATCTCCTAGCTGAGCAAGATATGAAACTTCCTAAAGTAGTTACTTTCTCATTTAGCTTTTGTAAGTCATTTATGCACAACGGTGGTTTCATGTTTAGTATAGCTTGAATCTTCTCTAGATTGGCTTCAATTCCTCTTTGTGACATTATGAAGCTGAGGAATTTTCCTAACTGAACGCCAAATGTGCACTTTTTCGAGTTCAACTTCATTTGGTATTTGTTTAGGATGGCAAAAACTTTTGCCAAATCACCAGAATGCTCAACATCATTGCGGCTCTTGACGATAATGTTGTCAATATAGACCTAGACCAATCGGCTAATGTCCTCTCAAAACATCTTGTTGACCAGTCTTTGGTACATTATACCCATATTTTTTAGGCCGAATGGCACGATGTTGTAATAGAAGGTGCCTTTATGTGTGACGAAATTAGTCTTCTTTCGATCGGGACCTAACATTAGGATCTAGTGGTATCTAAAGCTGGTGCCTAAGAAAGAGTAGACTTTGTATCTAGCTGTGGAGTCCACTAGCTGATCAATGCTTGGGAGCAGATAACTATCATTAGGGCATGCTTTGGTTAGACTTGTGAAGTCAACGTACATCGCATCTTTCCTTTCTTCTTTATGACTAATGCGACATTAGCTAACCATTCAAGTAAAAAGACTTCGCTAACAAATCCTATAGAAATGAGCTTTTGTGTCTCTTCCTCGGGCTCTTCCTATTGGGGCTTCGTCTTGGGTGATTTTTGAATGGAGATATCACTCTATTTCCCTTGTGTAGGTCAGGGTTATAGCGACCATCGGCTCAACTAATGTTATTAAGGGCTAAAAATTGTTTTGCCTGATCCATCAACTCAGTGAAGTCTACCAATCTATCCATCATTAACGAGTTGTATAGCCATATGTTTCTTATATTTTTGATCATAGTGATTACTGCCACTTCAATTTTGAGGTTTTAATGTGGGGCGTTACCTCTTGGAACCTGTCTATAAAATCTCTGAGGCTCTCTTCCCATCCTTATATGACTCTCTGCAAATTAGTCACAGTTTTTTAGCTCTCATTTGGATGCCAAACCTAGTTTTAAATAACTCAGACAACTTTTGAATAAGGTTATGAATTTAAGGGTGAGGTCATGAAAACATCAAAGGCATTATCTATTAGCGTGGAAGGGAATGCTTTACAAACCAAGGCGTCATTATAGGTCTCCATATGTATTAGGGTTCTATACTCCGAGAAGTGTTTGCATGGGTTAGAGCGGCCTTTGTATTTCTTTATTTTTATCTTGCAGAAATGATTGGGGAAAAGAACTTCCCGTATTTCCTGCGCGAATGGTGAGTCCGTATTTTCGTCGTAATCAAGCTTCTTTGGGTGCCCCAGTTTTAACTTTTTTACTGCCTTGACGAACAAGTCATTAAAATCTTCTTCATTTTTCGTTGTGTTTTTCCCTTTAGGGTCCTTCTCTTCACTTTTTGTGCCATGCTTCTTTGACCTTTTCAACCTTCTCGTTCTAGATTTGTTGCTGGTAGAAACCGAAATAGATTTAGATTGTGATTGACATTCTTTTCCTTTGTCTAGCTTAGAGGCCATTTC
>CANXYI010579009.1:0-10203 GCA_948208565.1 Hura crepitans
TAAATTTTAATATCTCAATTTTATAATAAATTATTATATTACTATTATTAAATTTATTTTTATATGTACTAATTATTTACTCATTTTATTATTTTTATACATTTTATTTAATATAGCATTGTCCATATTATGTTACTAAATGTTTTTATAAATAATTTTATTTAAAAAATAAAAAAATTCAGTTCAATCTAATTTTACCGATCGAATCGATCGAACCGCGAACCAACTGATCATTCGATCCGATTCTCAATCCGGTTATGATAACATTGCTAATAAGTAATAACCGACGTCAGATGGCGGGTATACAAATAAGTTACGAAACCGATTCTCATCTCACTAAAGAAAATAAACATATCTCTACGTACACTAGAAACACTACCAACAGTATTTACAACAATCCAACTTCTCTCTTTTCCCCTCTTAATTCTCAACTCAGCTCTTACCCTTTCTCTCTCTCTAGAAATGGTCTTCATTGTTCTCATTTGAAACAACCATGGCAAGGATCCCGTCTTTGAAATGATGATTGAAAGTCATGTCTCTTGAACTTTTTTTTCAATTTTTTTATTCAAGATGCCTTTGCTTTTTTGTCAATTCCATCTCTTTCTATCTGACATTGAGTTAAAGGTGTGTGATTTCTAATTTCAAAAGAATTGTTCTCTTACTCAGAAAATGATTTCTGTTTTCTGAGGTGGGAAAGAAGTAAAATGTTACATTTTGATTTTGTTCATTGCTTGATTTTGATGTCAAAAATTATATTTTTGTTTCAAATTTATTTGAAGGCGAAGAAATTTTGATTTAAGTTGTTTATTAGAGCAATTGTATTGTTTCTTTTACTTGTATTAAAAAAAAAAAAAAAACTATTATGATGATTTTAGGGGAAATCCCTTGGTCAAGTAGTAAAAGACGTTGGAGACCAGTTGTTCGGGTTCAAAGTAAACTATTATTCATTATTGCAAGGATAAATTTAAGTTTACAAATATCCAAAGGTGGGTACTATGGGCACTTTAGGTACCTAGATACCGAAATATCTACTCTTACCTCAGTGCAGGCTAATTTATAATTTAAAATAAATAAATATTTAATATTAATTGTATAAAATATTTAAAACATATAGTCAATTATATAAAACTACTCTTTTTAATATAATAAAAAAATGTATTGATATCTGTAATTTCTTTCAAAAGAATATGTAATATCTATTTATGTATATAATAAGAGGAAATTCAAGTATATGCACAATAAAATATTGAGAAATATATTACGACCCCGTTTTTAAAATAAAATTTAGATCATAAAATTTTTGGATAAAATGAAAAAGTTGACAGAAGTATTGAGAAATCATAAATATATAGTGGATCATTTTCTCAAGTAAAAATTTTGGTTATAAAAAATAAAATTTTTGGAGAAGATGAGAAGGGCTGGTTATCATATTAATAACATTAATATCATCTTCTCTTATTCTTCCTTGCATGCAAACTTGAGGACCTTATTGCCAAAATCACCATCAATATGACAATCCTTTCTTCTTAAACTATTATATATCACAGCTAATCCTATAAGATCCAAATGTGCGCTTTGGATTGAATTAGAAGGGAGCGGCACTGGTCCGATCTTGCTACTGTTGACACGTTGGTTTCTTATTTTGCATTCTTTTTCTATTTTTGCCTTCATTGTTGCTAAAATTTTCTATTTCTTTTCTTATTCATACGTAGTTAAAAAGGGATCATTTTAAGAGAGGCCTTTTGTATGCATCCAATCAGCAAATATTTAGGCAATCTTTTCTTTTGATCAATTGTATCCCTTTTATGATTTGACATTTCGTTTATCTATGTATTGTGGCTTCTCTAAACGGATTATGTTGCCTTCTTTACGATTTTTAGCTCATTTCTTTATCTGTTTCTTGCAAAATTTTATTTTGTGAACTTTAGATGGGTCTCGATTTTCTGATTTGTTCTTCTTAATTGTCCTGAGACTTTGAACCACTGCAATAGGCCGCCTCTTCTTGTTTTCCATCCTTTTATTATTTATTTGTCATCTGTTGTGTTTTTCGGCTGCTTATTTTGATTTTTGATCTATATCTTTTTATTAGATTTGGGTGAAATTGAATCTATCCATCATTTAGTGGTTTTTCTTGCTTTTATGTCTTTCATCTTGCCATTGAAACCTACATATTTGTGACTAAATTTGCATTTGTTTTTTTATACTTAATATTTAATGTGGAGTTATTGATTCATATGAGCACAGAAATTTTTGCTTCCTATCTAAATCGATTTTTTTTTATTATTTATATAATCATGTATGTTTAGTTATAATCTAATTAGATGTTGATTAACCAAAAGAAAAGACTCTTCTCAAGAGTTGTGGAATTTTTTTGTTATCCTAGAATCTCATTTGTTAAGGCTTTTATCACAAAGTTCATTTGTTTTTCTTATTTTTTTTTTTAATTTTGGGCTATTCCTATTTCAATTCTGCCATTCTCAACAAAAGGTATTTGTTTCCTTTATGTTTTAAATATATTGCTACCTGCTTTCTTTTGAGTTTTCATTGTTATGTTTGTTGCTCCTATTTATCATTATATTTTATGCTTGTTGAAATCTTGCTCGAAAATTATTAAAGCTCGAGATTTCTGGTATTGTATTTATTAAAACTACTGAGATTTAACTTTTGTGTATTTATTTCTATTAAGGTTGTGAATTTGACTTATTGTTTCTATATTTTTTTATTAGACTATTTTTTAGTTTATTCATAGAGTTACCTCTTTTATTGTTTTGGCTAATTTTAAAACTAATTTTGTAAGTGAATTATCACCCTTATGCTACATATAGACGTAGGTGGGCAAATGTGTAAGTGGGCAGTTAGTTATAGCCTGTTAGTATTGAGATTTGTGATAAAGCATGAGGTGCATGTTGGTTAGCTGTTATTACGACTTAATATTCTTTCTATTATATTGTAGCTAAACCCCATAGCTTGGATATCAATGAAAAATTATGAATTCCTCTCTCTCTCTCTCAATCCTTCTTTTCTTGCTTTCCTAATCTCTCTATTATACTTTTGAAATTCATTGTTAGAGATTAAATCCCTAACAACTAGTATCAAAGCTAATGCTCCTCGGTTATCCTTCCCTGTTCAATTTTGATCACCCATAAGCAAAACACAGACTGTTCAGAAGTCAAGAAACACTTTTGATGAGTTCATGACTATCATGGATGAGTTCGAGGAACAACTTTGCCTCTTCAACAATAAGCTTGAAGAGCAAAAAAGTCTTATAGAGTCCTGCTACAGCTCTATTGAATCCTCCTTTCAACATCACACCTAGCGAGTTAATTCCTTGATGTAGGAGCAACTTGCACTACGAGCAGAGCACTGATAAACACAAGTAATTTATGAAGAACTTTGGATAGAGAATTAGTGCTTAGTAGCCTATTTAGTGCAGTTGATTCAAGGTGCTCAAATACCTTATCCTCCAACCACCAATCCTTTAAATTAGTTGACTCCTTACTCTAGTGCTATTCCCAGCTCTTCTTGAGGTAAAAATCTGATTACTCTCACTCCTTTGTTTCTTAGAATAGATTGAGGTATTCTACCCCCACCTCCGAGATTGGAAGCTAATCCTTCCAAAAATTTTCCCCACCAAAATATTAACCATATGATACCTCGTTATGACTTACCCTTTTTTGAAGGGGTAAAAGTTAAGTCTCGACCGAGAAATTGTAGGAAATATTTTTTGATTTATGAGGTTTTGGTAAACAAACAAGTGGATGTGGCTAGCCTATTCCTTTAAGGAAGAGCAGAATCCTAGTTGCTTAACTGGGTTAGACATAGAGAGAATCCTCTAGGGATGAATTTATAGAGGACATAGGTTCAAGGAGTATGGGGAAGACAATGTAGTAGAAGAAATGCAAAAACTAAGGCAAACTAAATCAGTTGATGATTATTTAGATAAGTTTGAAGTTCTAAAACTTAAGTTAGAAAGGTTCTATCCAACACAACCTGAATCCTTATATGGCTTTAATTTTATTAGGGGTTTAAAAGAGGATATTAAACTAGATGTTAAGATGTTTAAACATGTAGATCTTATTGCTATCATAGAGCAAGCTAAATTATAGGAGCAATAATTGTTGGCTTTAAAAACTCTTTTACACCTTAAACTAGTTCCCAAACAGTCATAACCTTCAGTCACTAATAATTCACCCTCCTCCCAAACACCTATAACTCAATCTCAGCTAACTAATTCCTCTTCTAAACCTACTTCTACAATACCTAAAAATACTTTTAAGTGGCCAGAAGCTTGTTATAAGTGTGGGGATATATATAGACCAGGTCACCAATGTAATCCAAAAAAAGTAATGTGCATAGACAATTATGAGGAAGAAATAGTGCTAAAAGATAACTGGCAAGAAGTGGATGACACGGAAGAGACAGAGTTATGTTAATCCCTAGAACACATAGCATTGTCATTAAATGTAGTGGAGGGAGGAATTAGTGACAATACTTTAAAATTGAAGGGGCAGCTCAATAGTAAGCCAATAATGATCCTCTTTGATAGTGGTAGCATGTATAGTTTGATTGATATTAAGTTAGCTAAAGATCTTAAGTTACCCATACTCATTAGCATAACTAACACTATAACAGTGGTTGATGAGAGAAAATTGACTATCAATTCTAAGTGTAATGGGTGTTAATGTTTTATTTAGAGCACTAAACTCTAATTTGATGTCAAGCTATTGGAATTAGGAGACTGTAACATGATCATTTAAATTGATTGGATGAAATGTCTCACCATTGACTTTTGAATTTTTAGCCAATAGATTGACTATATCAGTAGAAAGGAAAATGCTAGAATTAAAAAGGTTAGAAGACAAAATTAGTTTGAGGATAATGTCTACAAAACCCTTAACTAAAGTAGTGCACACTAGCTAGAAGGGTATCACCAGCAAGTTGTTCCTAGTATCATTACACCCTATTTCTCATAATACTTCTACTGCTCCTCTATAGCCACTTCCCTTAGTGATCCAATAGCTTTTCACTAGATATTCTAAGCTGTTCCAAGTGCCCAGAGCCCTTCCCCCTTATAGGGATTATGATCACTTAATTCTTTTAAAACCTAACACTAAACCTATCAATGTCAGACCTTATAGATATTCCTAGCACTAAAAGACAGAAATTGAGAAATTAGTTTAGGAAATGTTAGATTTAAACATCATCTAATCCAATACCAGCCTATATGCCTTTCCTGTTCTTATAGTTTAGAAGAAAGACGGGTCATAGAGATTTTATGTGGATTATAAGGAGCTTAATAAGGCCAATGTTAAGGACAAATTTCCTATTCTTCTTATTGACTTATTAGATGAATTACATGGGGCTATTATATTTTCTAAGATAGATCTTAGATTGGGTTATCACCAAATCAAAATGTATCCTAGAGACCATTAAAATTACCTTTAAGACTCATTCAGGCCACTATGAATTTTTAGTCATGCCTTTTAGCCTAACCAATGCTTTAACCACCTTCTAAGGTCTAATGAATAGTATATTTCAGCCTTACTTATGGAAGTTTGTCCTTATATTTTTTGATGACATACTGATTTACAACCCTTCCTTAAAGAAACATGTTCAACATTTGAAAATTGTTTGAGTTGTTACAATAGCATAAACTATTTGCAAAGGTATCCAAATGTGAATTTGGGAGACAATCCATAAGTTACTTGGGTTACATTATTTCTGCTGAGGGTATTTCTACTGACCCCAATAAAATTGAAGCTTTGACCACTTGTCCCACACTAAAAAATTTGAAAAGCCTTAGGGGATTTTTTTGGCTTAATAGGGTATTATAAGAGGTTTATTAAAGACTATGGGATTTTATCTAAACCCCTTACTGAACTCGTAAAAAAAGATTTATTTTGTTGGACCACATCAGCCCAATAAACCTTTCAAAACCTTAAAAAAGTAATGACCACAACCCCTATTTTAGGTTTACCTAATTTTGATAAACCTTTTGTGGTTAAGAGTGATGCTAGAAATACTAGCTTAGGGGCTATTCTTATGCAGGAAGGGAGACCCATAACATTTCTTTCTAAACCCTTTAGCCCTAAATATTAGTAGCTATTTACTTATAAGAAAGAGCTCTTAGCTATTATTCTTGCTGTAGCTAAATAGAGACACTATTTAGAATAAGGTTAATTCATACTTAGAACTAATCATGAGAGTATCAAGCATCTCTTAGAACAAAGACTTCACATTTGCGTGTAGCAACAGGGAATCTTTAAGTTGTTGGGGTGAGATTACCAAATTCAGTATAAAAAGGGGGTAAAAAATAGGGCTGCTAATGCTTTATCCAAAAAACCTCACAATACCTTATTCTCTTACCATCTCTCTCTTTCACCCCACTTTGGGTACAAGAAATCCAAAATTCCTATAAATCTGACCCTGCCATCCATAACCTCTTCACAGCCCTCACCATTGATCCACAATCCTATCCCCACTACCAGTTATCAAAAGTATTGCTGAAATTTAAGGATAGACTTGTCATTAGGGCCACACCACACTAAAAGATGGGTTATTGACTGTTTGCCACAACTCTCCAATTAGGGGTTATTTGGGTATTAAGGACACCTTACATAGGATACAATAATAATTCTATTGGCTAAAATGTAACAATCTATTATTAAGTGGGTATCAAAATGTGATGTGTGTAAAAGGTGTAAACTAGATAGGTCAGCCTACCCTGGTCTCCTTTAACCCCTTCCTACTTCTTCTTTTACTTGGCAAGACATTTCTATGGACTTTATAAAAAAACTACCTCATTCTGATGGCTTTGATACCATATTGGTGGTAAAGACCGCTTCTAAAAAATAGCTTATTTCATTTCCTTAGCCTACCTATTCAATGTGGCCAAGGTGGCCAAACTTTTCCTTGACAACATTTTCAAGTTGCATAGGATGCCCCAAATCATTATCTCTAACAGGGACAAAATTTTTGTAGGTTTGTTCTGGATAAAACTTATGAAAAACTTAGGCACTAAGTTGCTTATGAGCTCAGCTTATCATTATCAAACAAATGGCCAATCCAAAAGACTAAACATATACCTTGAATGCTACTTATGCTATATAATGTTCTATAAACCAAAATTGTGGAGTCAATGGCTCAGCTTAGCTGAATATTGGTATAGTGTTACTTATCATTCACTAATTAAAATGTCCCCCTATGAAGCAATTTATGGTACTAGTCCCTCGTGACCCATTACACCATCGATAACCATTCATGTTGCTGATGTCCAAGAATTGTTTTCCAGTAAAGAAATACTGACTTCTTACTTGAAAGAGCAATTAGCCTGTTCTAAGAACAAAATGAAGCAATATGTTAATGCCAACTATAGTAAGAGGCAATTTTAGATTGGGGATTGGGTATATCTCAGGCTCTAACCTTATAAACATTCCTCAGTGGCCCAGAGAAAATCATTAAAGCTAATTGCAAAGTACTATAAGCCATACTAGGTGATAGAAAGGATTGGTGAACTGGCTTACTGATTGCAACCACCCCCTACTTTTAGAATTTATCCTATTTTCTATGTTTCTCTACTTAAAAAGTAGGTGGGTTCTGACACCACCATTCTTATTGATATACCCCTTATGTTGTATGGAGAATTCTTTATTCTACTAAAGAAGGTACTTAACACTTGTACTTTTCTACAAGGGTAGTCCATGTTCATTAACTCTTAATCAAATTGAAGCATATACCTTTCATAGATGCCACTTAGGAAGACCACTACTTTATACAGGCCCAGTTCCCAGAATTTTATCATTCTCGGGGATAAGAATGTGTTAAAAGTGGGGTATTGTTACATATATACATAGGAGGCCAAATGTGTAAATGGGTAGTTAGTGTCTATTAGCAGTTTATAGAAACTGCTGTATTCTTGAGATTTGTGATAAAGCATGAGGTGTATATTGGCTAGTTGTCATTACAGCTTACCATTCTTTCTGTTATATTGTAGCTAACCCCTGTAACTTGGGTATTAATGGGAAATATGAATTCTTTTCTCTCTCATTCCTTATTTTCTTGATTCCTAGTCTCTCTATTCTACTTATCTTCTACTTTTAAAATTCATTGTTAAAGATTAAGTCCTTAACACCTTATCATTGTTTACTCTTTTGTTGGATTTATAATGACATCAAGATTTTATTGTGAGTAAATTTATCATTATTGATATGTAATGATTTAACTTCTTTAAATTTATTTCTAACCTATAGGTCAGTTCAATGAGAAATGAGTGAAATTGAAGGCTGTAAGGTTCCTTCATCTTTTTTATTCTCCTTTTAATTGTGTTTATGATACTTTATTTGTAACTTGTATACTACTATTACTTGATCTTTTGATTATTGTTGAAATGTTGTCTGAATTTTTATTTAATAATCTCAAGTTGAAAGTTTGCAATTTTTTTTTGCGAATTATAACCTCATGTTATTTTGAACAAAAAAGAGAGTGAATGTTATGTTCTATTTGCTATTAAACTTAAAGCTTTGCATATCTAGTTATAAAATTTTTTGTTTTAACCATTTGTGTTTGTATTTGTATGAATATGAAGTTCTTATTAATTTTTATCTGATATTTTAATTGATTTATTGTTACAGAGTTTTGGTTACTTATTTATTTGACTCCGGCATTTATTGTTATTTACAATTCCTAGATTTTTTGGTTTTTAAGATCTATTGATATTAAAAATAACGGGTTTGTTTATTTATTTTTGTTTTTTAGGTTTTATGTGTCATTTATTCAAAATATAGTTCCATTAAAGTCCTTCTTGAGTTAAAATTTATCATTATAATTTGATTTATTGAAAGATGACAACTTCGATATCAAAGTTTTTTTTTATTTAGATTAGATAATATTCCTTTTTATTTAGCAGTTCTATGATTTTAAGTTAATTTTTATTTGATTTTCTTAATTAATTTCTCTGATTGACTGCAATTACTAGTGATTTATTTGGGAATCTTATGTATTATTTTTATAGCTATTTCATTCATAATTTCTTATTAAATTTTATTATTTATTTATTGCTATTTTGCCTCTCTTTACATGAACTTTTACATTAGTCCTTTAAAGATGAAGATATTTGGCATTATGTTGCTTTTAAGCTAAGTCTCTCAAACCTTCTCCTCATTTAATTTTTTTCTCTAATTGCTTCTTTTTATATGTGTTCTTGGGTATTGAATGTTGTTAGTTCACAACTAGGAAATGATTTCGCGTGCTTGTTTTATATGTTATGTTTCCTTTTTTTTTTTTTTTACTCATTTCCTTTTACTTATTATTTTTATGTTTATTATTAAATGTATTCTTTTTTTTTTACTTTACCGTGTTGCTTGGTTTTCATTTACATATTTGAGTTTTGGCTAGGATAAACTCGCTATATAAAGGTTATGGTCTATATATTGATTTTTTTTAAGTTTATTGTTAGAGTTGAACAAGTTACAAATTTATCTTTTTTATTATATTATTGAGGCATTTTAGGTGTTAAATATCTCTTTATAATACCTGATTATTAGGCCATTTTGATGAGAATAGAACTATAAATCTTGGTTTAGAGGTTGGAGAATATGTGTTAATTTATTGATAAGAGTAGACAGTACAACTGTGTTATCCTTAGTTTTTATAAATTTATAAATACCCTATGATGATTAAAACCTATGCTATTTTTACTATTTTAATACAGGTTGCTTTATTTTCTTTGAAAATATTTGGAAGCATTTGTTGCGATCCTTTCATTGTTCAATGGGTTTTGAGTGAGGTATTTTAATAGTAAAATAATGAAATATAATTCAAATCTAAGGGTAATAATTAGGTAGATCTAATATATACATAAAATAACAAATATATGGAACCTCTTTTAATCATTTTGTGACCTTCCCTAGGCACTAAGAAAATCAAAACTGACTCCTTTAGTGAATATAAGGAATGAGTAGTTCATAATATTAAAATAAGAATAAATATAGATATTATGGATCAAATTAACCTTCTTTAAATCTTAGAAAATCAGTACTAACTCCTAAGATTTAGGGAGAAAACACCTTAAGAGAAATTTACCTATTGTTGTGGATGAGATATGCAAGTTGCCTCTAGTTTGTATGTCTCTGTCTCTTAGATTTCTTTGCTCCGGATCTAATAGTATTTTTGCTTTTTATATTTTTTATTTTTTTAGTTCATCTC
>CANXYI010579052.1:0-12529 GCA_948208565.1 Hura crepitans
ATACCTAATATAAGGCCTATCATTTTACCATGCTTTTGGTCACATTTTCCCATTTAAATGACTCGCATATCAATGTCTTAAATGTACCAATTTAGGGACACTTTATTGGTGATTACCACATACAATTTACATACCAATTGCATCTAATGTTTAACCCCACATGCCATACTCATTTTAGCACCATTTTCAGCCACATTAAAACACCACACTTACACATGCAATACTTTCTATTTTAGCATACAAATCCTTATATTTTAACACCAATTACATAATTAAAATGCCAATTTACCTAATTAAATACATTTACCCTATTTTAACACATTTTCATACAACATTTAAGCACACAATTGCACACACACAATAGGCATAATAAATTTAGATTAATCCACACCCCTAGGGTGCATTCACACCCCTTTCTCCACCACTTGACCCTTGATTGGCTTTCTCCCTCTCACTTGAAATATTCACCCCTAACATACACCAAAATTGGCTTGGAAAAATTCTAAAAAATCACCTATAACTCCAATTTAATTTCTAAAACCATAGAAAATCTTAGAATTGCCTAAGCTACCTATATCAAAAATAAAAAATGAGATTGAAGGATTTTTGCTCATTTTGTGTACTATTCACCCAAGTGGTGAATTATGCAAATTTAAGCTTCTTCTTTGAAATTCTTTATGGATTTGAGGTGTAGAATTGATGGAGGTTCTAATTCTATTAATTTTTAGTGAAATGGAGGGGGATTTAGGGGAGAGAAAATGACAAAAAATGGTGGCTTTCCTTTACTAATGTAGTCGCTATGGAGGTTTGAAGGGGAAGAGGATGACTTTCACATGTGTGGGCTAGTTAAACATGTTTAACAACTTATATTAGATGGGCTGGATCCATTAAATTGGACCAAATGGGCCCCAATTACTTTATGTACATATTATGTCACTTTTTGCTTCAAAAATTTAAAAAATATTCTCTGTGTGTCTAAAAATTTCCATTTTAGTTTCAAAATTCCTCGATTAGTGGGACTAAAGCCCATATAAAATTTCAAGTCAAAATTCCACCATTGACTTTTTGGCACTATTCATAACTAGAATAAAATATTCAAAAAAAATATCTATTAACCTTAGAAAATTTAATTCCTCTTTCATCATACTCAGTGGAATTTTTAAGGTTCAGGGTATGATATTTTTGAGACCATCTGGGCACATCCTAGGGCTGTCTCGACCCGACCTCATTTTATTTACGTAAACAGTAGTTCTTAACCTATTATGAATTATTGGTTCTGTTAAAATTTTTAATTCATTAATTTTCCCTATTTTCAGGCCCGTCAAAGTTTTATGACCAATACGCCAGTCATCAGACTTAAAATGACAACCCACACCGCAGGAAACATCACTCGGGCCTCGAAGGTACTATTCATAAGACTTTGACTGTCGGGCGTTACATCACCATAGGGAGCATGAGTCCTATTTATCAAGAAAAAAGATGGTTTTTTTAAGATTATGCATCAATTATAGACAGCTAAATAAGGTCACCATTAAGAATAAGTATTATTTACCTTAAATCAATGACTTGTTTGATTAATTCAGAGGGGTAGGTGTCTTCTCCAAGATCAATTTTAGATTTGGGTATTATTAGTTAAGAGTGAAAAGAGGCAGATGTGCATAAGATAGCTTTCAAAACAATGGCCACTATGAGTTTTTGGTAATGCCATTTGGGCATACCAATGCTCCAATAGCATTTATGGACCTTATGAATAGTATCTTTTAGCCAATCTTAGATCAATTTATTGTGGTATTTATTGATGACATTCTTGTGTATTCTAAGAATCGAGCTAAACATGAGAAGCATCTAAGGATTGTTTTACATATGTTAAGAGATGAGAAGCTCTATGACAAACTCAATAAGTGTGAGTTTTGGCTTAATAAGGTGTCTTTTTTAGGACACAACTTTAACAGATGGAATTAAAGTTGATCCCAGCAAGATTAAGGTTATTATAGAATGGAAGCCACGTGAGAACACCATAGAGATTAAAAGTTTCTTGGGTTTAGTTGGCTATTAGAGGCAGTTTGTCAAGGGGTTTTCTCTTATTACTACCTTTATGACATGTCTTTTAAAGAAGAATGCCAAGTTTATCTAGGATAACAAATGCCAAGTTAGTTTTGATAAGTTTAAAAGTATGTTGACAGAGGCTCCGATCCTAGTTCAATCAGTATTAGGAAGGAATTCACAATCTATAGTGATGTTTCATTAAATGGTTTAAGATGTGTGCTTATGCAAGAAGGCAAAGTTGTTGTCTATGCTTTAAGATAGCTAAAGCCTCATGAGAAGAATTATCTGACCCATGATCTAGAGCTTATAGCTACAGTGTTTGCTTTAAAGATATGGAGGCATTATCTTTATCGGGAAAAAGTGTTATATCTACACTTATCATAAGAGCTTGAAGTATCTTCCCACTAAAAAAGAGTTAAATTTGAGGCGAAAAAGTGGAATGGAGTTAATAAAGGACTATGATTGCCTTATTGACTATCATCCAGAGAAAGCTAATGTGGTGGCAGATACTCTTTGCAAGAAGTTTATACTAGCTCTGAAAGCTATAAATGTTAATTTAAAGTTGACTGATGATAAAGGGTTGTTAACAAAACTGCAAATCCAACCAAGTTTGCTACAACAAGTAAAAGAAGCTCAAAATGATGATCATAGGCTTATAAATGTAATGAGTATGATTCAAAAGGGGAAGCCTACTGAGTATGAGATCAAGAATGATGGTTGTTTATATTATCATGATTATCTATGTGTACCTAACGTAGAAGATCTGAGGAAGCAGATCTTATAAAAAGCTCATAATGCTCCTTATGCCATGCATCTTAGTAACACCAAGATATATTAGGATTTGAAGATAGCTTATTGGTAGCCAGGCATGATGAGAGATGTTGCTGAGTTTGTGACCAGATGCTTTACTTGTCAACAAGTTAAGGCTAAACATCAAGTTCCATATGGATTGCTTCATCATATAGCAATGCTAGAATGAAAGTAGAATAGAGTTGCCATGGAATTCATGGTTGGGATACCAATAACAAGAAGCAAGTGTGATTTGGTTTAGGTAGGGGTTAAGAGATTAACTAAGTGAACACACTTTATACCTGTGAGAATGGATTTCTCCTCAGAGAAACTGGCAGTGCTATACATCAGTGAGATTGTCTATTTTCATAGTGTGTTGTCATCTATTATTTCTGATCAAGATCCCAAATTTACATTAATGTTCTAGTGGAAACTTTATAATGCTTTAGGAACTCAACTTATTTTAGTATGGCATTCCATCCATAAATGAATGGTCAATCAAAGAGAGTCATTCAGGTTCTTGAAGGCATTTCACAAAGTTGTGCCATTGAGTTTAAGGGAAGTTGGGACCATTATCTCCCATTGTTGAAGTTTGATTACAATAACAGTCATCAAGTGAGCCTAAGAATGGCTCCTTATAAAGCTTTATATGGGAGAAGATACAGAACTCCACTATGTTAGAGCAAGCTAAGTGAGAACAAGCTTTTAGGGCTAAATTTGATTAAAGATGTAGAAGAGTAAGTGAAGATTATTAGAGATAGGCTGAAAGCAACTTTAAATAAATAAAATTCGTATGCAGATCTAAAAAGGAAAGACATCTAATATAAAGTAGAAGATAAGGTGTTTCTCAAAGTATCTCCATGGAAAAAGGTGTTGAGATTTGGCAAGAAGGGTAAGCTAAGTCCACAGTTCATTGGCTCATACGAAATAATAGAATGTGTGGGATCAATAGCCTATAAACTAGTTTTACCTCCTGAGTTATAGCAGATACATGATGTTTTCCACATTTTAATGCTTAGGAGATATAGATCAGATCCATCACATGTGCTATCAACCGAAGAAGTGGAGATACATCAGAATCTATCATATAAAGAAGAGCTAGTAAGGATATTAACTCGGGAGGTTAAAGAGTTGCGAAACAAAATAGTACCATTAGTGAAAGTGTTATTGAGGCATCACAATATTGAAGAAGCTACCTTAGAGAGCAAGGCTCGGATAAGGGAGCAATATCCCCAACTTTTTATACCAAGTAATTTCAACAACAAAATTTCTTTTAAGAGGGGAAGAAAATGTAACGCCCCAAACTTCCTGACTTATGAATAGTGCTTCCTAGGATATGAATAGTATTTTTCGAAACCCGAGTCACACTAATGTAAGCAAAGTAAAGTATTAGTCATAACATAATTTTGGACACAATTTGGATTCAAAATGAAGTCATTAACATGGTTGAAAATGCAAAAAAGATTTTACAATAGTGTCTCATGAATAGTGACGTAGGCAAAGCTGAATCGTAAAATAATTCATTTTTGCTCAAATAAATTTGAGATTTTTACAACCTAATACTTAAATATTCCAAATAGTCCATTGGCAATAGAATTGGGATTTTTAAATATTGAAAATATTTTACTTAATATCGAGAAAGGATTAAAGTATGATTTTATTTTCAATTTTTTTATTTTTAAGTATAGGCTTCTAGAGTTATAGGTCTTAATGGCATGATTTATGGGATATTTTTAGTGATGATTAAGGGTTAAATTAGGGGATGAAACAATTCAAAAAAAAGTGGGAGGAATAGGGCTAAAAAGAAGAAGCATTAAATCATGACCATTGATCAAGTTAACCAACCCAAAGGTCAACAATAGGCCTTTAAAATGGTCAATATATGAATAATAGGCAACCATCTCTTTCCCTATTTCTCTTTCAATCTGATGCCATTGGAGAGTAACTCTCATGTTTTCTTCTTTTTCCATCCTTCATCCAACCTCTAATCTCTCACTTCTAAGATATCAAACCACACCTCCACCAACCTTAGAGCTCTACTAAAAAAAATTAGAAAAAAAATAGTGATTTTAGGAGATTGAGCAAGGGAGTAAATAGTCACATGATTTTGACCCAGTAAGTATTTTTGGGTTTTGACATTTTCTTAAGGTTTGTAGGATGCCCAAGAGAGGTTTTATAAGATTGGTTTTGATTTCGAAGCATCGTATGATTTTATACAAATTTTTTTAGTAATGAGCCTATTTATATTTGTATAGCAAAGTGAACAAGGGAAGAGTAGAGGCCAAGAGAAGGCCTAATTAAGGATTTATGGTGTATTTTAATCCATTAGTAAGTGTATTTAAGTTAACATATGCATTGTAATAGTGTATTAACATATGAAGTGTATGTATGCTATTATGTGGAAATATACTAATTAGTGTAATTGATGGAGTTATGTAAATTACTAATATTTTTTATCATGATAAATTCCTAAATTAATGAATTGATAATGTTTAAGGCCTTTTGCTATGTATGGCCAAATGCTTCTTTGTGAAGGATTTGTGTGAATATGGCTTGTAATGCAATAACATATGCTTATGTTAGTAGTGAGAATGTGATTGCGTTATGTATGAACACTTAACTTTTAGTTTTGGTAGGCCATGTTGTTTTGAGGTGGCTGAATTCTTCATGAAAGCTTAAAATGATGTTTTTGCCATATTAGACAACTTAATAATGATATATAAATCTTGTGTGACATTTGAGTAATGCAAGCATGGTTCAATTGCCTAAATAATGTATATAATGTTCCTTTTCTCATGCTTGGTGTATAGTATGGGTTTGATCACCATAAATGGTATATCAACTAATATGGATAAGGTATGAAATCTAAGCATCATGAGGTTGTTATTTAAATTAAAAGTATGTAATTAGTGTATACTCATGTATTTGAGCATCTTTTAAGCTATGCATGACATGTAAGCATTATGTAAGACCTAAAGTATGCTAAGCAAGTAAATGAGTCATATACGGCTTTTTATGATGATATGCATTAAGTAACATAATTATAGACTTAAATTAAAATATGTAGGAATGAGAAATATAAATATTAAGATAATGTTCTATATGATTAGACAACTTAGATTGGATAGGTTGACTGGCCAACTAAGGAACCAATATGGCCTTCATGCACCAGTATGGCCTTTGAGCAACAGTATGTCTTGTTATCTAGTTTTAGTTTGTTGTCTTTTAGGTATAGGTATAATATAAATAATAAATGCTCAAATTAAACAAGAGAAGAAATAAATCCAAGATATCATTACGAGCAAACTAAATTTAATAATGATGTAGGTGATATATATGCATGAGTAGATATTATACCCATTGTAAATTTTGTTTATACACTTTTGCATGATTATATTACGTTATGCATATTTGTGATCATGACATGGGTTAATTGTTAAATTGATAATTATGCATGATAAGTGTGTGATCTTCCATATGATAAGTTAAATACACCACTAAGCATTCACTTAGCACCTCATTTTTATTTGCAGTGCATGGGTCAAAGCAATAGATTAAAGTAAAAGTCTCTATATTAACATGTGATCAAAAGAAGATTCTTTTGGTATTTTAGTTTCTTTAGTATGTTATGTGATGCATTCATATAGAGACATTCTTGTGTAATTGAGGGATTGGGCTTAATCTGTAATGTAAATAATTTTATAACTCTATAACACTATATTACATCTTATTTATATATATATATATGCATGATAATGTATGACTTGTATGATATCTCTTCCTTATGTATGCTTAATGAATGTTAAGATTGAGTTTGAAGGGTTAGATAGACTTAGATGATAATGAGATGTGTAGTGATGTATTAGTAGTGTTGTTTTTATGTAGGTTACTATTTGGGATAGTGTTTCGGTACATCCGTTATGCTACCAGATTTTTGACACAATGACCCTATTAGTATATCTCGAAAATGGTTTTTGATTATTCACATTTTTGAAATCTTATGAATACAAATAAATTTTCCCTTAAAAAGCAAGGTTTTAATTTATAAGGGTTTTCATTAAGAATAGTTTGGATATCAGTTTGTGTGTTACTCCTTATTTGGATCTGTGAATGAATCGAGTAAGGGGTGTTACACTATTACCCTTATCAAATATAGAATATGCACCCTATAACATCACAGGAACTTGTTGAACTACAAAAGGTTAATAGTTAATTTTTAAGATTTAAGTGGAATAAATATGAAGAAATAAAAATTATTAACCAAGTACTAACAATTGAGTTCATTAAATCAGTGCTGAATAAGTAATTCCAAGTTAAGATAAAGTTATCCTTGGAGATGGAAAATAGAATTTTAGTAATCATAGTAGTAAAAAACCTTCCTATTAATGCTTTAGCTCAAGGGATGATAAGAGAAAAATAGAGAGTAGAGGAACTTCTTCTAAGGCTAAGAGAGAGAAGTCTTAGCCTAGGATTTAAATCTGAAACATACAAGATGTGGGAAAAAAGTGGTCGTAAGCATTAAAAAGAGCACCAAAAAAAGAACATAGAGATGACTTAAGCATATAAAGATTATGATTTAAATTGGGACGTTAAAATCATATAACATTAATGGAGTAATGCATCTTCTATGATGTCAGCATGAATAATTAAAGCATTAAAATAATCTAAAGATTCTAAAAAGAAAAGGTGGAACTCACTTTGCTACGTGTTTTAATAGTAGCACAAATCTCACTAAGTGTCCTAACAATAGCATTCTTTTTGCTACGTGTCATAGTGATGGAACTTGGTTTGATTAGGTGTTTTAATCTTATCACTTGCTCTAAAAGTCTTGATATTCCTATAACAGCTGGATAATAGGATTAGAGCCACTAGCTGTGTCCTTGGTTTTCTATGTGCTTTTAATATTTTGTTGTTTTATGTGAAATGAGCTAGAAAATAGTACTAGAGGCACCAACTCTTATATCTATAAATACCCTTTAATACTTTGTTAAAGTGGAGAAGAAATAAACTCAAAAGTTTTCTTATACGAGATTTGTGATAAATAATATGAGATATTTTGCTACCATATACCTTCAATAATCTCTAACATTGTCTATGAGAAAGAGTGTTGCTATAAGCCCTAAAAAGGTGAGGAATGGCAGTAATAACACAAAAAAAATCCTTCATACCTTTAAGCTATTTGACAAGAGTGGAGTAAATCTGAAGCCTTCATGGAAGCTTGGTGAACCCCATTCATAAGTAAGGTAATGACAACTGGTGTAGAGGTTTAGTTTTAACAGAAGCTATACATGTTAAGCTAAGTATAATATTTCAATAACAAGATCTTAACTTTGCTTTGTATAAATATGGCATAGCTTAACTTGAAGAATTGATAGCCAAAATTGACAGACAAGAAAGTATTTTCGTGAGAGATATTGAGTGTAAGAAACAGCTAAACAAGACTTAAGATTTCTTCAAAGTCAAATGACTAAAAAAAACTTGGTACATTTACACGAAGTTTATATGAGCAGCAATATTGAGAATGTTGTGCAAAAGTTGTGTTTAATAGATTTTACTAGTAGAAATGAAGTAGTCTACTTTAAAAGATAATTAATATCTAGTGGTTAAGAAATTATTGAAATACATATAGCTAATCATAACGAGTATTGTGACTGTAGGGAGCATACAAGAATATTAGCTTTGTTTAATATTATTATTAGATTTTTAGGTCATTTGCTTATAGTAAAGAATTTTTAATGGTTTTAAATGTCCAAAATTGTGAGTTTCTTGATTGTCTACATCTAGATCATAGAGTGGATAAAGATCCAATAATATGATTATTAAATACTACTGTGGAACTTATTAATTCTTTGAACAAGTCTTTTGAAAAATTTAATAGGTATGTAGAAAAATTTTTAGGCAATTTAGAAGAATTAGTTGTAAGGTAAAGGCAAGTTTAAAAGTTATTTTCTCAGTAATAGAGAACTTTTGGGGTTTATTATGAGCTCTCGATACCAAAACAAGTACAAAAAACTAGAAAAGCTAGAAACCTAAGGTTTCATTCCCAAAAATAATTTCAGATCCTTGATTAACTTTATAATTCCATCCAGAAAAATTAAAAATTATTTTGCAATATTCTAGCATAAAGTAAACTCATAGTAGTGGTATTAGAGCCTTTGGTAAGATTTTCTAGAAGAGAAAAAAAAAGGTTTAGAGTGAAAGAGAAAGTAAAGTATGTGGCACCCCTTACCATATTCCTGAAGAAACCCAACAGGCAATGCACTTTCTGACAGGTCACCCATCCTAAGATTTCTCTAGGAGCAAACTTCTTAACACTTATAGACGGTTCTAGAACTCTATCAAATATTGCTTATATGTTCAATCTAATCCTTGAACATATTCATACATGGTATGATAGACTTAAAAAAGCCATTTACAGTCACTATATAGGTCACTGAAAATTGGGCAGCATAACGGCTATCCAAGTTACATACCAAAAATTTTTTCACCTATTAAAAACACTTTTATAAGCAAACAATCCATCAACCTCCATCTGCACCCTTTTGGTCCCCTAGTCAATATCAACACACATCAAACACTTCTCAAAACCAAACACATAGGGCCTCAAGCCTATAGTTATCAACCACACACAAACTAAGCAAACACCACACATACTTATATACATCGCAACTAGGTTATATATATATATATATACAAACATAGCAGCTTCTAAGCATGCTAACCCAAACTTATAAGTTATTACATGAGTGCTACTACTAGAAAGAAAAACAACTTCTTTTACCCTTCATCTCTTATATGGCTACACTACACGATCATCAAGGCTAGCTTGCTTATCCTTTTACCTGTGCACCACAACACAGGTACACTAAGTATAAAAACTCAGTAAGTGAATTTAAGTCATTTAAAACATGCAATATATAGTAATACATAGTAGCAAGCATAAAGCAATGGTCTAGATGTGGTGTGTGAGTAACATGCCAAATGCTTGATGTTATTAAGATAATATGCCATATTTTTTTCATAATTACCAAAATGCCACTGGGGTGTGTTTATTAAAATTACTGCCCGAAATTATCATCAATTAATTTAAATCTATATTTCCTTTATTGTAAGTCCATTTCATAGGCCTGACTAGATAGACGACACTTATAAACGCTAGACCAAGAGGGAACTGAAGGATGTGTAGTGGCCCACATTTTAGACCCTGACCACTGCACCGGCCTATTATAGCCATAGGGATCAGTTCAAAAGAACCTTCCAAAGAGCAAAAATACTGAGTAACTATGCATAAGTCTGATATCTAATCAACAATGAAGAGTGTCTGCCCTGTAAACTAGTGCAGTGGCTCAATTATAAACTTCAGCTGCTATACTGACCTAGTCTGATAAACAAACAGTTTAGCAACTACTAATTCCTAAATTGACCAGCCAAACCATCTAGTGGATGTCTAACTAATGAGTTATATGACTTTATTTTAAGTTCATTTCTTTATTGATCATCTTTTTATAATATTATAAGTTCAAAAATAGATAGTTAAAAATTTTATAAAACAGTTAATTTTTTACCTGAACAGTTACAGGTCATTTTTAGCCCTGCCGGGCAATTATGGATAACATTTCCTATCACTTTTTGACTCATTTCTGGAGGCATAAATTAAAACATATTAATTCAAGCCAAGCCCATTATTTTGGTTCATTTTATTTGCATGTTAGACAGCTAATTTAATTATAGTCCCTAAATCATGTTTTTACAAGACAATTATGGGTCATTTTTCCCAGTTGCGATGGCCATTTTACGTTAATTTTAAGTCCTTTTTCAGTGCCAATTACACCAATGATCATGCATTTCCATAAGCCTAAAGTCAAGCTCAAGTATATATATCACGTGGCAACAAAATGGCTTCCATTCCATGTCATATAAATCTTGTATGTTGTACTAATTTAAGGTACTTTTTACATGTATATTCTTGTCTACTTACAAGTCAATTTTATCAAATTATCACAAGCCACATTCAATCTCATTTTCAACCTTTTTGTAACCTTAAAAGGTATCCCATTTTCATTTAGTTCATGCCTTATTAATCATGCATCATCACCTAAGTCATGCTAAGAATATCTTGCAAAATTCATACTAAATATGTCATGCTATACCACACTTATGTACATGCCAAGTCATACCTTAATTCCATGCATCTTAGCCTTACATATCTCTTGGCCATAAGTGGATAACAATCACAAGCATACTTTTGCTCACACTTACTCAAACATATCAACACCATGGCATATTATAGTGTTATATATGTATACACACATCATGTACACACGTTTTATCTTATGCACACATTCCAAAACCCATGCTAGGCCATCTTATGATCATGTACTTACAAGCATTATTTTGCCATAATATCCATACATATCATTTACTTACTTATCAGACACACCATTTATCATTATAGCCATGCCTTGTACTTTAAAGTACCTCTCGGCCATATATATATTACTCTCATGTCCATGCCTTTACCCATAAGTTATTACTCACACTAGCCATATATTATTATTCTAACATAAATATACATACATGTACCCCATATCACACTCCCTACATGCCATTGCACTACTAATATATGCTTCAGCCTTACATGCCACACACATGCACATGCATTATTTCAATGAATTCACCACTTATACACCCCCCTATGTCATCACCCTATTTTCATCATGATCCACACATCATAAGTGTAATATTCGCACCCTAAACTACACTCCTACCTCAAGGCTTAAAGCACACACACAATGCCATTCCCATACAACCTAGACCATTACATACATTACACATGTCTTAGCCACAATGAGTACACACATATACAAGCCTTATTAATCAATGTCCCTATATACACCCATAATGCTAACACTTATAAACCTATTGCTATCCAATTTTCCATGTTAGCTTGCCATACATCAAGCCAAGGCTTCACATTACACCTCTCGGCCATTCATGAAAACACCACCAAGCATTTTCTCTTGTCATCATGCACATACACAATTCAGAAAATTACATAACATACACACCACTACTCATTATACAAACCACATACACATGGCATACACCATACATACCCCTCACACCTCATGGCCATTCATAAAGCATCCTCCTTAACCCTTTTCCTTAATTCACTACTTAGATCATCCAAATTAGACCTAATTAACATTAACACAAAGTTAAGTCACTAATACACACTTTAGCCAACATAGCCACAATTTGATACTTAATTTCCCCATACAAAGGCCATGAAAACCAAGCAAAACAGGCCTCAATGTATTAAATTCACATACCTCTCAAAGCAATGCTTTCCCTCACACTTCAAGCTTACAAGTTCCCTTATTGTCCCTCTTTAAACCTTTGGCCTACATACACATATCATCACCCTAAGAAAATCACCAAAAATCACACACATCACCAATTAAAATTCTAATTATGTAGGCATCCTTAGGAAGGGAAAATCCTCTAGGGACTAAAATAAAAAGCTAAGAAACTAACTTACACTAAAAGTTGGATCCCATGCTGCTTATGTATGTACACTTGCTCATCCTTGATTTTTCTTGAATTTTAGGATAGCTTATGGACTTCAAAACCTTTAAGGATAGATTAATCGCTTAAAATGGTGATTTTTGCTGGCAATTTTAGGGGGGGTATT
>CANXYI010579104.1:0-12234 GCA_948208565.1 Hura crepitans
TATAGGGATTCGATGCTTATCATCTAACAAGTAAAAGGTAATTAGGAAATCAAGGATGAAAACCTAAGCAAGTATGTCCAAATACTCACAGACCTTGCTGAAGGGTTTAATCACTACACCTTTCATCATATCCCTAGAGAATAAAACCAAGTAGCCGATGCCTTAGCCACCTTAATATTTGTGTCAAATCTCACCAAAAGGGACCTACCCAGACCAATGTATTTCAGTAACATAAGATTCCCTACCTATACTGGTATAGTTAGCACCATAACTGAACAATCCCACCAAGACCTACCATGGTACCATGATGTCCAAACCTACTTGGAAATCAAAAAATACCCAAAGAGTACAATTGAGAATGATAAGAAGGCTCTCTAATAGTTATCCACTTAGTTTGTTTTGTTTCGAGGCATGTTATACAAAAGGCAGGTGGATAGAATTCAGCTCAGATGCATAAACAAATTAGAAGCTTAAAAAGTACTCAAGAAGGTGTATGAAAGGGTCTATGGTCCTTAAATGAATGGGAGAAACCTTGCAAAGAAGATCATAAGATTAGGCTATTACTGGCTAACCATGGAAATAGACTGCTATGATTTTGTCAAAAGGTGTCATAAGTGTCAGATCTATAGGAACTTGAGTTACCTGCCACCTAACAACCTAACTAGTTTATCATCTCCCTAGCCATTTTTAACATGGGGAATTGACATAGTTAGGGAAATAAGGCTGTCAGCTGCTAGGGGGCATAGGTTCATGGTAGCAGTCAATTATTTCATAAAATGGGTTGAAGCTAAATCTTTCAATAAATTAGAGGCAAGACATATGGTTAAATTTATTGAAAGAAATATCATTTACTGATATAGATTGCCACAACAGGTCATCTCAGATAACAAGGTGTAGTTCTAAAGTGAGACAAGGCAGGTTTTGTAGAAGTACAAGATTCAACATCACAAGTCTTCTTTATATTGACCTCAAGCTAATGGTGTGGTAGAGGTAACCAACAAAAATATTAAGAAAATTTTGCAAAAGATGACTATTACTTATGAATTTTAGGTGGATATGTTACCCTTCACACTGTGGGGATATAGAACGACTGTTAGAATATCTACCTAGGCTATGCCTTACTCATTGGTATATGGCATGAAAGCAGTACTACCAATAGAGATTAAGGTACCTTCACTAAGGCTGGTATTAGAAGCTAACATACCTGAAGTAGAATGGGCTAAAAGTAGATATGAGTAGTTAGTGCTAATTGACAAAAAATGACTTAAAGTTCTCTATCATATGCAATTATATCAGAAGAGAATTACCAGAGCTTACAATAAGAAAATCAAGCCTAGATCTATACAAGAAGGTGACTTGGTACTTAAACAAATTAAACCTTAATTTTCAGACCTTAGGGGAAAGTTCAAGCCCAATTGGTGGTCAAGAAAGTACTCAAGCATAGAGGCATCAATATCTCAAATTTAAAAGGCAACAAGTTCTCATAGCCCGTTAACATGAATAGATTGAAGAAGTATTTCTGTTAAAATAAAATCCATTAAGCTAAAAACCCAAATAGGGCGGTTTAGGCAAAAATTAGGACTCCCCGATGAGGTGAAAACCCAACAAGCACTTCATGCAAAAGTTAGGGGATTAGAGAGAAAATGTCCAATCAAGAAAACCTTTTCAAGGCTAATTGGTAATGACAGTATCATTAATAGGAAATTAATACATTTTTTAAGATTAATCGGCTTAGTCTCAAATGCATTTAATAGCAAGAATGCTTTAGTCATGATCATTCATATGCAAATTTCCATTAAGATAGAGAAATGTCATACAAGTAACCCATTTCTACATACATTGTCTCTTTTCAAAGTCAGAAGTATTATCTTCATTTTTCCTTTTTAACACTAATGTTCTATTGTCTTTAGCTTCACTCAGAATCCATTTTTTGTAATATTCATCGATACTAACACCATTAGTCGTGTAATTAGGCATGTCCTTTAGGATGGCACATTTTTTTCACAAGTTAGGGAAGGAGCACAAGAAGTGACACGTTAAAGGACCACTTTGAAATCCCAAAGGCTCAAAAGGAATTCTCTACACTAGACCAAATTGCCTTAGGCTTCGTAAGAGGATATAAAAGGTAGCATGCCTTAACCCAATCAAGGGAATATAGCCAGCATGCAGGAAAGAGAAAAATGGGTGATTTTCCACCAAGGACATTTCTATCATATTGTTATAACAGTATTAAGCCATGTAGGACTCATCCTTAGAAGTAACCACAAGCTAATTGCCAAGGATACACAATAATATGCACTTCACCCATTCTAATGAGTTAATGGGAAACTAACGAGCATGGTCTAAAATTGCTCGCAAGGAAATCGGACCCACATCCGACACTATCTTTTGAGCCATAAGGGGAGAAAGACCTAAGGCAAGAATAATATCCATAGGATAATGATCCTCAAAAGAAAGTAAGGCTAAGGGGCCATTTGAAGTGATTTTGTAATCTCAAATGGCAATAAACTCTTCTAAAGTTGGGGTAATCTCTTGATGATTAAAGATGAACATGTGAAAAATAGGGTCCCAATATTACACAATCACATTCAAAAATTAGGGTCAATACAAACTTTCCTCAAGAATCTAAGGGAAGAAAAAGGGGCAAGAATAGAAGAAGTCCAAGAGGCCTTTAATTCCAAAACCTTAGATAGATTTTGGCTATAAGAAGACATAATAGGAGTCTAACATGAGAGATAAAGATTGGGGTATTTATAAGCTAAAACCGCACCATTCCTCTCCTAACTAGGAATGAGAATCCAAAACACATAAGGAAGTCTACGTGGACCTTGTAATGTATAAAAATAGCGTCATAGTTTGTATGGACCAAGAAAGTATATCTACGGCATTATCAATCACTTGTCTACAATCTGGTGTGGCAAATGTCCGTACGAACCAGTGCATCTTAAGTTGCCCAGACAAAATCATCTTAAGTCCACACGAACTTATGATCAATATAGAATTGTAATGATTGTTAAAAACCCATTCATGGATAAACATACTTGAAGGGTAAATGAATATCAAAATAAAATTGAAATTATATGTACATGAAATCAGAAGATTAAAGTTTTATATGTATGAAAATGGAATGGAAGGATAGAGCAATTCCAATTCCAAAGTAGAAAAAAAAAAAGGAAGGGTGCCATTTATCCTACGCTTTAACATCATCTTCTTCCTCTGTGTCTTTATCATCATAGGAGATCACCAGCTTCTCAGCAACCTTGAAAGGCCCCACCTTCCTTTGGGCCTCACAAAGGGTAGCAACCCTCCTTAATAGTTCACTCTACAAAAGAGTGGTGGATTAGTGCATAACATGTATGACATACATAATTGCATACAATTAACCATGACAAAAAAAGTGTTCACAGTGAGGACTCAAGCTTTATCAACCATAGCCCTTATAAAAACCTCCACCACATGAGCAGTCCTCTCTACTGGGGCCCTTTTAACCTAATAAAAAAGAATAAAACACAAGTGACACTTCAAATTCAAATAGTATAAACAATCAGCAAAAGATCATACTAATATAGTGTTTTCCGGCTCGAAGGAAATCGGCCAATTCTCCTCTATACAAAGACAAGTGAAAGATAGCTCCCTATCAATTCCATAATACATGTAGCTCAGCTCGGGGAGATCAGTCAAGGTGCTAATAACCTCATTAGGTAACGAGGGCTAACCAACAGATGGACTAGGAACTTCACTTCATGTAGGGGAGGTCAAAATTGAGAACTAGGAGAAATAGGGGCAGTTCTCAATCATTTCCACGGGGAAGACAAGCCAGCCATAAGGGTAGCAGTAGGCTACAAAACAACACACAGATCAAAAAATACCTCAAAAAATGCATTAAGAGTTAAAAAACCCACTTGAGAAGGAGGAGGTCCTAATGTATAAGGAACTCGAGAGAGCAAATTAGTAGAGGCCTAGGAAGTGTAGCTCTCTTCAGTACCTTTTACCAATGTGTTCTTTGGGATCCCTATAGTTATACTCTGCACAAATTCCAAGTCATTTATATACCTCCCGTATAGCATCGAATCAGGAGGATTCTGAGGAACTGGGTGTGCATCGGGCCCTATGTGCCAGTTTATGATTCTCTCTACCAAGAACTAGGAGTAAGCCTCTAGAGTGGTCAGTAAAATATGGCAGAAGGACAATTCTCTAATGGAGCGCAAGAAAGTCGATAATTCTTTAATAGGAAAAACCCACCAAGCCAAGTCAACCTTCAAAGGTAAGTATTAGTTGCAATTGACTAAATTGCTAATAATGAACTTTTCTTTCATGTGCAGGAGATACTCACATTAGTCTAAACCCTAGAACTGAGATAATGGCAATGTTGCATCAGTAAAGCTGTATTCTAAGGACCTAAAAATGGTCAAAGCCACCTGTCTATTATCGAATACCGATGAGGCACATCCAGTTCATAGGGATGGGCTAACAAGTGAAGCTCATATGCCTACACCTAGAACCAAAAAACACAAAGTTAAAATTGCAAAAAAGCACGAAGAGATATAAACAGACCATAATGAGTCATTTACTAGTACACTTGACACGAAGCCCTAAACAAACTAATGGCTCTTTCTAGTCCGAACAGCCATGTCCAAGCTCTGAAACACCCATCTAAGAGATGAGCAGCACCAGTTCCACAAACCAAATTTATCAACTTCCTTTAACATAGGGAGAAAGCTCTAGCTCACAGTACCATTGGCATTGGCAAAAAGGGTGGTACCCAGCAGGTAAAGGATAAAACAATGGGTGTATTGATTGACCTCCAGCTAACCTAAAGTGGCCTTATCCACCCATTTCTCATGTAATTCAATGCATCAAATGCTCTTGGCATGATCTTCAGGAATGAAACCCAGCAATTCCCTCACTTCCTATAGTCGAAGCAAAGGATGGCGATAACAAGCATCAAATGCGATAACACGTCCTGTGCATGACACCCCCGCGATAAAAGCCTAGTGGAAGGGAGTTATGGTCATCTCTTTGAAAGGCAAATGAAAGGTATGTGTGGTGTCCATCCGCCTGTCCAGTAATGCTCTTAAAGCTTACAAATCACGATGGAAGTCTCTGCCAATAAGATTGTCTAGGAATGTTTGAAATCCGGTATCCCTGACCCTATCTTTCACTAGCACAGGCATGGCAAAATACCATTACTGAGGTCCAAAAAGAGTACCCCCACACTTGAGATGTGTCTACAAAAGAAAAAGAGATAAAGATAATAAAGTCTGTATGGACCAACATTTTAAAAATAGGTCTATACGGACCCCAAGTAAAAGAACTACCAAAGGTCTGTACGGACCACAAACATGATCATAAGAAGAACCACACAAAAAAAAATATAAGAATGCACAGACCACATTCATAAGTAGGCATAAGTCCGTATAGGCATATAGCAGTCACCAACAAGTCTGCATGGATTTCCTAAGCTAAGGCACACAACACAACCAGATAACACATACTAGTGATGCTAGAAAGAACAACTAAAGATAAAGTCCGCACGGACCAACTATGCCCTAGCAAAATAGGTCTGTACGAAACTGTCGAATTAGAGAAAATTTAACATTCCAAAAAATGAAAGAAAATCCAATCAAAACCTTAATGAGGCATACAAGGTAAATAAAACACACCTGGGGTAAACCTCTAAACATGCATAACATATCAAATCTACCAAAAAGGGGATCGAGTTACCAAAGAAAACTCTATTCACCGAAGTGGCACTTCGAGGATGGTTGATAGCTACAGAAGGCATAAAATCGATTAGAGTCAGCATTGAAATGTCTTCCACCAGAGGAGAAGAGGAATAATAGGTCCTTGTGTTCGTCGAGATGAAGAGGACTTTTGAAGTTCCTTTACTTTCTCTAGAGGATGACAAATAGGAACCACTAGCAGTGTGAGAAGCCATCGGGAAGAGTTTTCAGGTGAGAGGAAAATGGAAGAGAAGAAAAATTGAAAAGATTGCAAATGAGAAACGAAGAGGGAAAACGAATGATTATCACTTTGTCGCATTAGGTTTGTGCAGACTTTTACATTTTAAGTCTGCACGGACATCATTTAAATAAGGTCTGTACGAATCTTCTCCCATTTTTTCTGCACGAATCATCCTCCACTTCGTCCGTACGGACTTTGGTCAACTATGTCTGCACGGACTTACAACCACATGGTTTCTAAAAATTTAACCAGGCACCTCTCAAAAGCCAAGTTAATACTATAATGTTTTCACAAGCAAATTAATCTTTTAAACTTTCTTATAGGATCAACTCGGCGTTTAATCTAATAATTTCAAGATTAACCCAGAGTTTAATCCATTACTTAGGATTAACCCAGAGTTTAATCCACTACTCAGGATTAAGTTAGAGTTCAATCCACCACTCTAGATCAACCTAGAGTTAAATACACCACTCCAAATCAACCTAAAGTTTAACCACTACTTTAAGTTTAACCTCGTAAGCCAATCCATGATTTTGAGTTCAGTGTTGTAAGATAATCCGCTACTTCGGGTTTAGCCTCGTAAGCCAATCCAAAACCCATACCAAAAGCCTACTTAATAATGGTCCAAGCAAAAGAAGTAAGAAGGTAAGTATTCCTAACTCAGGTACTTTGCTATACACTATTGTTACACAGCACACACCAAAGTGGAGGTAACTGTAGACACCTCACTCCTGACTTATGATGATAGCTAGAGATAGACTTTTAAGTAATGGCATGAACCTTTAGAAAATAGGTTTGCACAGACCTATTAGACAATGTCTACAAGGATTAAATGCAAAAAAATAGCCAAAAACTTAGCCTAAAAAGCCCACAGACTAGTGTACTTAAACTTAATCCGTATGGACTAATATGAACAAGTCTGCGCTAACTTGTCGATGAAAAAGGAATTCCAAAAATAAAATTATTCCTATTCAGTCCAGGATTCAGAACCCTATTAGGATTCTGAATTCTTTCTAAACGGGAAGAACCTAAAACCTAGGATTATAAATATTTCTCTTTAATCAAAGAGAAAGAGGAGGTTGAAAAAGATTTTCCTTAACACACATATAAGATTCTAGAATTTAGAAGTAGAATATGTATCCATTAGACCAAATAGCTTGATAAGAGTTTTCCTCTTAAATTTCCATAGGCTTATCAGAGGTCTATCATACATTTTATATTACCTTCATAGGCCTATGATCTCTAAAGTTTGATTTTAAGTGAGGTGACACTTTGTTATTCCCACTTTAGATCATAAGAAGTAGGTCATTGTTATGAAACGTTTCATGCGGTATTCTTCATCATTGTCATATTAGGTTTATCCTCTTATGTTAATTAGCATTAAATGAACTTAACTGTAAGCATGATGAGGTCTGCATAAACTTAGATTTCTTAATTATGCATATGATGAGGTCCGTATAGACCTATGTGTCTTATGTGAACATAATGAGTTGGACCGCACAGACTCATACCCAGTAAGCATGATCTTATAATTTAAGCATCTTGTTATATGCTATTTAACTTTGTTTGCCACTCTACTAGTATGATGATATCACGCATGAAAGTATACATTGATATGCAAAGAATTGTTAGGTAGTTTGCACGGACTCCTTATCCTAAAGGCTATAGTTCGCACAGACTTAATAAGTGGCAAGTTGAGTTCTGATTATTTGGGGGTGTCTGCATGATTTTATCCAATTAATTGTTCTTGATTTATAAGCTTTAAATGTGTTTATATTTTGTCTTTTATGTGTTATCCTTCATATGCTCTCAGTTTAATATTGTTTGAATATGTCATCTTTTGAGTTATGATTAGGTTTGCTCATTGGACTGAGAGTTAAGACGGACTTAACCTTTCCTTGGCAATAGTCTGCATGGACTAAGACTAGACCTTTATAAGGCTCACACGGACTAAGCAACACAAGAACAAGACAATTCCAATGCCTTATTCTATTTCTTTTAGTTGTGCACCTATTATGTATTTTGATTTATTTTATGTTGTAATAGTTAGCTAATCAACTCATTTTACATGCTAATTGCTCAACCCTCATATAAAAATGATTCTTTTACTTAATTAATTGGTATTTTAATAATAAAATTATTTTAAGGTTTTCCTTAATAAAAAATCACATAAACATTGTATTATTATAAAGGCCAATCTCTTAGAGATGGGAGTTAGGCAATTACCACCAATTCTTATGGAATTAAATGTAGTTGTTAGGCCACACTGTGACTAACCAATAACCCAATTTCTGGATGTATAATCCATATAACTTTGTATCTTTTAACTCTCATAATTTTACTTATTTTCTCACGTGAAAGGATGATTTAAATACTTTAAATATAATGCATGCTTAATTGAATAAGGGATTGATAAACATTACAATATATATAGACAACATATTATAAGGGCATAAATAAGATCTAAAATTTAGAACTTTTCTGGTGCAGAAGATCAAAGGTCCTGGTGTAGAGGCCAAGTGGTGACTCCACTAACCACTCTTATCCTCAGTAAAAATATCATAATCTCTACAATATCATTCATGGATTTGATGAATCAAGTATTTTATTCCTATTTAGACCAATTCGTAGTTATGCTTATTGATGTTATTTCAATCTACTCTAAGAATAGAGAAAATCATAAACAACATCTCAAAGCTATCTTATAGACTTTGAGAGTTAAAAAGTTATTTTCCAAGCTAAGTAAGTGTGAGTTTTAGCTTGATAAGGTGTTTTCCTCGGGACACATAGCTTCTGTAGATGGTATCCGAGTTGATCCAAGCAAAGTAGAGGTGATCTTAAAATGGAAGCCACTTAGAAATGTGATAGAGATTAGGAGTTTTTTAGATTTGGCAAGCTATGATAGACATTTTGTCAAGGGTGTTTCTTTGAATGTAGAACTTATGACTCATATATTATACAAGAATGCTAAGTTTGTGTAGGATAACAGATATCAAGAGAGCTTTGATAAGCTAAAGGCTATGTTGATAGAAACTCTAATTCTTACATAACTAGTATCTAGGAAAGACTTCACCATATACAGTTATGCATCTTTAAATGGTTTGGGATGTGTGTTGATGTAAAAATGCAATATTGTTGCCTATGCCTCTAGACAGTTAAAGCCACAAGAGAAGAACTATCCTGGTCACAATTTTGAGCTTATAGCTATAGTGTTTTCTTTGAAAACATAGAGGCATTACCTATATGGTGAGGATGTTATGTATACATGGATCATAAAAGCCTAAAGTATCTTTTAACATAGAAAGAGCTTAATTTGAGACAACATAGATGGGTGGAGTTGATTAGTGATTATGATTGCCTTATTGACTATTATCTTGGTAAAGCCAATATTGTGGTAGATGCTTTGAGCAGAAAATTTATGTTAACCATAAGAGCTATAAATGTGAGATTGAGGTTTATGGATTATGTAGTTCTTTTGGCTGTATTGCAAGTCAAGCTAAGTCTTTCTATAGTAAGTGAAAGATGCATAGAAAGATAATAGCAAGCTTATGAATATTATGGGTTTTTCTAAGAGGGGAAATCCACTAAGTTTGAGATTAAAAGTGATGGATATCTGTACTATCAAGATTGTTTATGTGTGCTTGATATGGAATAAGTAGAGAAGTAGATATTGTAGGAAGCACACAATGCTCCATATGCTATACATCCTAGTAACACCAAGATGTACCAAGATTTGAAGCCATATTATTAGTGGTATGGTATGAGGAAAGATGTGTAAGAGTTAGTGACCAAGTGCCTTACATGTCAGTAAGTTAAGGTTGAGCATCAAGTTCTTTCTAGTTTGCTTCACCCCATTATAATACCAAAATGGAAATGGGAAAGAGTTACTATAGATTTTGTTGTTGGTTTATCAATGACAAGAAGTAAGTGTGATTCAGTATGGGTGTTTGTGGATAGATTGACTAAGACTTCTCATTTTATACTAGTAAAGATAGATTATTCACTAGAAAAGCTGGCAAAGTTATAAGTCAATAAAATTGTGAGATTGCATAGAGTGTCATCAACAATTATATTAGATCAAGACCTGGGGTTTACCTCAAGATTCTAAAAGAAGTTACATAATACCTTGGACACTCAACTCAATTTTATCTTAGCATTTTATCCATAAACAGATGGACAATATGAACGAGTCATTTAGGTAACTTATGTACTTGGTTGATTTTATCATCAATTTGTTTTAGATGCTTATGATGGAAATATGTTTTATAGGTGCTAGAAGATATATTAAGAACTTGTGCTATCAAGTTTAAGGGGAGTTGGGATCAATATTTCTCCTTAGCAGAGTTCGCATACAATAATAATCATTTGTCAAGTTTAGGTATGGTGCCTTATGAGGCTCTATATGGGAGGAAGTGTATAACTCCTCTCTATTAGAGTGAGCTAAGTGAGAACAAGATTATGAGACTAGACTTGGTTAGGGATGCTAAAAAGAAGGTCAAGGTTATTAGAGTAGCTTAAAAGCTGCATCTAACATGCAGAAGTTATATGCCAACTTGAAGTAGAAGGATATTGAGTATAAATTAGGTGATAGAGTGTTTCTCAAAGTGCCACCATAGAAGAAAGTGCTTAAATTTAGGAAGAAAGGCAAGCTAATTCCTAGGTTTATTAGTCCATACAAGATAATAGAATATGTGAGACTAATTGCCTATAGGTTAGCCTTACCTCTAAAGTTGCAATAGATACATGTTATTTTCCATGTGTTGATGCTATGGAGATACAGATAAGATCCTTCACATCTACTAGTAGTTAAAGAAGTTGAGATACAATTAGACTTAACATACGAAGAAAAACGAATAAGGATTCTAACACGTGAAGTGAAAGAGTTGAGGAATATAACAGTTTCATTGGTGAAGGTGCTGTAGAGGCTCTATAACATCGAAGAAGCAACATGTAAGAGTGAAGCTTAGATGAGTGAGCAATACCCTCAGCTTTTTAAATTAGGTGTAATTTTGAAGATGAAATTCTTTTAAGAGGGAAGAAACATAGCACCCTAGAATCCTAGGGTCATAAATACTATGTCCCGGGATGTGAATAGTATTTCTCAAGACTCAGGCTAGACTAATCTAATCGGATAGAAGTATTATTTATAATATAATTTTAGGCAAATTTTGAAATGAAAATGAAGTCATTAAGATAGTTAAGAACATAAACAAAGTTTTTACAACTGTGTAATATAAATAGTAACCTAATACAGGTTGAATCGATAATTCCAATGTTTTTTCCCAAATTGACTCGAGAATGTCATAATTTGATACTTAAATATCCCATAGAGTCCAATAGGATTGGAATTGGAATTTTTGAATATCAAGAGAATTTTCTAAAAATCAAATGAAGGAAAAAGGCTAGTTTAAATTGAATTTTTTATTTTTTGTGTACGGTTTTTTTGGGACTATCGAGTATTATTACATATGATTTATTGGAATTATAAGACATGTTAATTGATGATGGAAATTTGAGAACAAAAATGAAAAGGAATTAAAATTGGGCTTATTCATGGGCTATTAGATCTATATGAGTTTTAATCTAAACCTTTGGTTTGAGGAATATAAAAGGCTTTCGATGTGGTCCAAGAAGGAACAAAAATCTTCCTCTTTTCTTCCTAAATAGCCTTTAGCCATTAGGTTTCTTAACCAATTTGAGCTTTACTCCACTTTATAAACAACTCAATCCTACACCCTAACACAAGATTTCACCTCTTTATGTTAAGATGATTAGAATTGAGGAGTAATTCAAAAGGTGAGTGTTTTCTTCTTTAATGAATAGTATCCAAGATTGAGGTAAAGGTTTATTTTTGTGGTTTGATATTTTTAAAGGTTATGTTAAAGTCCCAATTGAGGTTTGACGAGTCCAATTTAGTCATTAGATGTATGTGGAATTTATATGGAATTTTTGTTGATGTATGTCTATTATGTATGTGTGGAAGAAGACAAGAATAAGGGAAAAAAACAAAGAGAAGTGAAATTGAATGCTTAAGAATCTTTCTAAGCTTATTGGTATGTGTATCCAATTTTATTTCCAAGTTAAAGTATGTGTATGTGTATGTAATGCTTAAATGGTGAATTAATGATAAGACAAGAAATATAACTAAATTACAGGTGCATTGGTCATAAATGCATTCATATATAATGACTAACATAAAGAGAATAAGTGTATGTGTTAATGGCTTAGATAAATGATCCATACATGATCTTTTAAGTGTAATTGGTGATT
>CANXYI010579248.1:0-10978 GCA_948208565.1 Hura crepitans
ACCTCAAAAAATTATGTTGTTCATTTTAAAATTCATATTTTAGTCCCCTCTATCTACTCATAATTTTTTTGTGGCCATATTCCATCGATAAGATAATTTTTAGACTACCTCTCCCTTTGTATAATTCAAGTTGCCCTCCAATGGCCACAAACACCTCACACACATAATCACACAAGTGTTAGTCAGGTTATAGTATCGAATGGTAGCTAAAAAAACCCAAAGGAGAGAGGAGAATTAGCTAAGACTCACCTCAAGGTTACTATTTCTGGACTGCTCTAAACCAATCAATGTTGATGATTTTTATCTCCCAAATGAAAAATTTGTTCTACTTGATTCTTTTTCCCCATAGTGCCTAACACAAAAAGTGAATTTAGCAACTGGAATCACTAGTTTTGGTGGTCAAATGAAAATGTTATGGCCTTTCTCCTCCAAGTCTAGCGTCAGCAACAACAAGGAAAAGGAGGAAGAAGCCTTCCTTCATTCCAAGTGGAAATCCACTTGTCAAGTGAGGTTTACCACTTATAAAGCCTCTTTGGCCACTTAGCATGAGGTGGGTCCCACTTTAACATGTTTAAGGTGGTCTCAAAAATCCTAAACCATCTATATTTTTTTGGCAAACTTTAAAAATTCATAGTAATTCACTCAAACCTCAAAAAATTATGTTGTTCATTTTAAAATTCATATTTTAGTCCCCTCTATCTACTCATAATTTTTTTGTGGCCATATTCCATCGATAAGATAATTTTTAGACTACCTCGATTTGCACGCCAACCTTGAAAATTTTGAGAATTTGCAAATGACCTCAGAATCCAAAAATTCTTTTAGTAGGTGATCCAATGGAATATTTAAGATTCAAGATCCTCTATTTTTGGGTCCGTCCAAGCATATCCCAAGTCAATTCTAGATCAAAAAATTTTTTTGCACCAATGCATTCTTTACTGCTTAAAATGAATTATTGGTTCCACTAAATTTTTAAATTTCAACTTTTTCATCAACTAAAATCCCCTCGAAGTTTCATGACTAGTGCTATTACCTTGATCCACGTGTAAATGACCCGACAACCTAAGCACACTTCCTAAACCTTATGGCACTATTCACAGAGCCTCATATAACAGGTGTTACATGATGAATAGAGTCTTTAGTCCTTATCTTAACTAGTTTATGGTAGTCTTCATAGACGACATTCTAGTTTACTCAAAGAACAAGAAAGAGCATGAATAACACTTAAGAATAGTTCTTTAGAATTTAAGAGATGAAAAGCTATGTGCCAAGCTTAGCAAGTTTGAGTTTTGGTTGAGTGAAATGTTTTTCTTGGGGCACTTAGCATTAGTTAAAGGTATTAGAGTTGATTTGAGCAAGATAAAAGCAATGATAGAGTGGAAGCCACTTAGGAACACCATTGAGATTAGGATTTTCCTAGGGTTAGCAGGGTACTATAGCTGGTTTGTCAAAGAGTTTTCATTGATAGCTTCCCCTATGACACGATCATTGAGGAAGCATGTTCAGTTTGTTTGGCACCATAAGTGTCAAAATTGCTTTAATAAGCTCAAAGCTATATTAATAGAGGCTCTAATTCTTGTGTAGCCAATTTTGGGAAAAGAGTACACCATATACAGTGATGTGTCTCACAATGGATTAGGGTGTGTTTTAATGTAAGATGGAAAGGTTGTTACCTATGTATCAAGATAGTTGAAGCCATATGAGAAGAATTACCCTACTCATGATTTAAAGCTTACAACAATTATGTTTGCTCTAAAGATCTAGAGACATTATCTTTTATAAGGGGAAGTGCTACATCTACATAGATCATAAGAGTCTTAAGTATCTTTCTACTGAACTTGAGATAGTGGAGGTGGATGGAATTAATTAAGGATTATAACTACCTAATTGATTACCATCCAAGAAAGGCTAATGTAGTGGCTGATGCTCTTAGCAGGAAGTTTATGATAGCCATGAGAGCCATGAATGTCAGATTATAGCTCTTAGGTGATACTATCTTGTTAGCTGAGATACAAGTCAAGCATAATTTTTTACGGCAAGTATAGGATTGTTAGAGAGATGATTAAAGGCTGATGAATATTATAACTACTATCCAAGAGGGGAAGTCGATAGAGTATGAGATAAAAGAAGATGGTTGTTTGTATTATCATGACAAAATTTGTGTGCAAGATGTGGAAGAGTTAAAGAAGCAGATTCTATAAGTAGCTCACAATGCTCCTTATGTGATGCATCTTAGTAGCACTAAGATGTATTAGGATTTAAAGCTTTCTTATTGGTGGCTAGGCATGAAGAGAGATATGTCTAAGTATTTGTCAAGGTGCCTTACTTGTCAACAAGTAAAGGCAAAGCATCAGATTCCTTCAGGATTGCTTTATTATATAGCAATTCCAAAATAGAAATGGGATAGAATGGCCATGGACTTTATGGTTAGGCTACTTATGATGAAAAGCAAGTGTGACTTAGTATAGGTAATTATGGATCATCTAACCAAGATGGCTCATTTCATACTGGTGAGAATGGACTGCTCATTGGAGAAACTAGTAGAGCTTTTATATAGATGGGATAGTTAGGTTACATAGAGTGTTATCTTTAATTATATTGGATTGAGATCTAAGGTTCACATCGAGGTTTTGGAAAAAACTTCATAATGCCTTAGGTACTCAGTTAAGTTTTAGTATAGCATTCCATCCATAGACAGATGGATAATTTGAGCGAATCATTCATATTCTTAAGGATATGTTGAGGGGTTATGCATTGGTATTCAAGGGAAACTGGAACCGATACTTATCCTTAGCTGAGTTTGCTTATAACAATAGTCATCAAGTGAGTCTTAGCATGGCTCCTTATGAGGCCTTATATGGAAGAAAGTGTAAAATGCCATTATATTGGAATAAGGTTAGTGAAACTAAGCTCATGGGCTCAAACTTGATACAAGATGTAGAAGAGAAGGTAAAGATCATCAGAGAAAGGCTAAATATAGCTTCTGATAGATAGAAGTCCTATACAAACTTGAAGAGGAAGAGGTGGAATATAAAATAGGTGACAAGGTTTTTCTAAAGGTTTCACCTTGGAAGAAGGTTATGTGCTTTAGAAAGAAAGGGAAATTGAATCCTAAGTTTATTAGGCCATATGAGATCATAAAATGTGTGGGACCAATAGCGTATAGATTGGCTTGACCTCCAAAACTTCAGTAGATCCATGATGTTTCTCATGTTTCCATGCTCAAAAGATATATGTTAGATCTTATGCATGTGTTAATAGTAAAAGACATTGAAGTCAATCCTAATTTGTCTTATAAAGAGGAACTAGTGAGGATTATTGATAGTGCTAAGAAGGAATTGAAGAATAAGACCATCCCTTTAGTAAAGATTCTTTGGAAACACCATGGGATAAAAGAAGCAACATGGGAGATGGAAGCTCAGATGAAGGAGCAATATTTGCACTTATTTGAACTAGGTAATATTCTAAGGTCGAGGATGACATTTCTTTAAAAGGGGAAAAAATGTAATGTGTTGAAAATCCCAATAATTATGAATAGTACTTTTCGAAGATGAATAGTGTTCTTAAGACTTGGGATACACTGAAGACACTAGATAAATGTATTAATCATAAAATAATTTTGGGTAAAGTTTGAAATTATTTTAAGGTCATTAGAGTGGTGAAAAATGCTAAGAAAGTTTTTACGGCAATGTCTTAGAAATAAATCAAGGCAAAGCTAAATTGTAAATTTATTTTAAAGTTGCTAAGAAAATTATGAAAATTATACAACCTAATACTTAAAAATTCCAATGAGTCTAATGGTGCTAGAATTTGAAATTTTTTTATATCAAGAAGTAATTTTTTGATAAATTAAGCGACATAAAAATAACAAAATTAATTAGTTTTCCAGTGTTTTTAAGCATCAATTTTTGGAGGCATCTAAGGGATAATTAAAGTGAATTATTGTCATAAGAATGGCAATTTAAATTAGCTCGAGAAGAGAAGAAAAAAAGGGAAAAAATGCTAACAGTGTATTTTTGAAAGGGGCTATAAATAAATGATTTTGACTAAAATAGTTAAAATCACTATTCATCCCTCTCCTCTAAAACCAATTGACACTCTCCCTCTCTCCCGCTCCATTTTCTTTCTTCATTCCTCCTTTTAGAGCCAAAATTAACACACCAAAATTGAACCATAGAGCCTCCATGCCCTAAAAGTAATCTAGGAAGTAAAAATTTAAAAAACGAGTGCTCAATTTTCATAATTTTACAACCTCGTGAATAGCTACCATAAAATTTTTGGGTAAGATTTTCTAACTTTCATTATTTTTCCTAGATACTAAAGGTGCCTAAAAGTGTATAAATAGCCTTAGATTAACTTTTAAAACTACGGTTGATTTATTACGAATTTTTGAATTTCTTTTTGGTTTATGCTAGGCTCTTCTAAATTGAATAGCAACAAGGGAAAAACCAAGGTGTAGATGGGTCTTTAAGAACCTCTTCAATTGTCTCAATATGTGAAATCAAAATAAGATGAGCATTTTTACTTAAAACCATTAAATGCACATAATATGGCAATCATGTATTAAATGCTTATTTGTGTGTGTGGATAAAAATGACATGTTTCTATTATGTATTATGGCATCGAAGAAATGTATTAGAATAAATTGAATGCATTTAAAATTGAGTGAAGTATTAATTTTAATATAAGTGCCATTAAGACCCTGTTATGTAACATAATAAGATGTGAATTGCTAAATTGAGTGTTTTTAACTCTATGTGTCTAAAATATGACTAAATTATTTATTTGTCATTCTAATAAATGTATGGAAACAATATAAGGGCTTTACAAATGTTATACATTCATTTCATGACATATGACACACATGAGTGTATATTATGTGAAAATGTCTTAATATGCAATTATAAGCATGACATTATGTGTAACAATGTGTGAATGTATAATTTATGGTCCAAAGAATTAATATATAGTCATTTTTACCAGGTGGGCAAAGGTCATGTGTGTGATAGAATGGATGGAAGTTTCTAATTTTCTATTGCCTAGAAGTGAGTATGATTAGTCTATATATAGGTGTATATGGCATGGCATAAATATGATTAATAATTTTCTTATTAATTCAAGTAAAGTTTCATGGTTGAATGAATGCCTTTGGATGCTAAACACATGATGAAGTGATAATTGAGGCACTTTTAAAAGCATGACCGAATTATGTGATGTCTAAGTTTGGTTTTAATTGCTTGAATGCCAAAGTAAAGATAAATGTGGTTTTTTGGGCATAATTAAAATGCTAATTTAATAGTTAAATAAGATGAGTGAAAATAACATATCATGAATATTTTAATGTGTATATGAACATGAAATGGATAAATGAACTATTTAAACTCCAAATGACTTTAAAATAAAGAAAAGTTCTATAATGGAAGTTAAAAGGGCCTTAATGGCTAAAATCTTCAAGAGAGCATAAAAACCCATAATCTTTGAGTCCATAAGGTTAATATTGATTGAATATGACTTTGAATTGTAATTATGTGGTTTGATGATAAAACACATTAGATTGGCCTAATTTACTAAGAGTGGCTGAATAACCTATTATAGTTGGAACACCTAATACTATATGAATAATGAAAGAAATTATGTGTGTATGTTAAGTTCTTATAATTTGAATATGGAGATAATGTTATAAAAGAAATAAGGTTTAAGACCTAAACATGTCTTAAAACCCAAGATGGACCTAAAAAGGTTACCAATAGGCTATTATGCCATAAATTTGAAGCTTAAAAAATAAAGGCATAAATGGACTTAAATGTCATTATGACCTTAGTTTAGTATGTATTTTTTGAATGCATACTAAAAATCTATAAATAAGGTGGAAAATGCTTTTGAAATGTAAATATGGCATAATGTGAGCTAAAATGGGCATAAATGCTAAAAAAATTTATTGTAAATAAATAGTTTTAGCCATTTAATGGCTAAAATATGTATATTAAATGTTATATAAACTCATTTAATGAGGCGAAACTAAAAATAATGGTTTTTGTCCCATGAGATGTAACAACGTAAGAAATGGATAGGTTGACTAGTCAGTTAGGGGATATAGTAGCCACTAGGGCACTCAGTGCTTAAATAAGTATCCAAAGGTTCACTTTTAGTCTTATCTATAGATATGTGTATTGAGATTATAAGATCACGCAAGTGCAACTGCAAGTTTCCATGGGGGAAACCACTGTACGAACACACGTAGGTGTAGCCGTAATGCTCGTGGGGGAATCCACTGCACAATTTATGTTGGTACAGTAGCGGTAAGGTCTAAAATATGGGCCACTATATAATATATGATCCCATTGTCCATAGGATTATGGTAATTTCCATGGGCATAAGTTGAAAGAATGAAAAATAAGTAAATAAAAATATTATGCAAGTATTAACTATAAAGTGATCATTAAGTTAAATATGATGAGGTTGTGGTCTAAATGATGTAATGGAAGATTTATATTTTATTTTACTATGTATATATATTATGGAATTATTCATGCACAATGTGTGTGTCAGTTTATGTTCATTATGATATATCATTCTTTAAATGTGTGTCATGCAAGTGTTTAATGGTATTGCATGTAAACTAGTGGTATGAGCTTGTAAAGTGTATAATGGCAATAATGGTGCATATTATTTCAATTTCAGCACTAAGCATTATGCTTAGCATGTCGTTTGTTTTTTAGCATGGAGGTACGAAGACATTTTGATATCAAAAGCCTCGAGACATCAAGAAAGTTAAAGAAAAGGCTTTATTTTTTGTAATGCTTTTTTTGGAAATATAAGTGATGTATAGGAATCACTCAGTTATATATGTAAAAAAGGGATAGGCCTAAATTGTGTTTATTTTTTTAAATATTGTAACTTAAAATGTTCTTTTTGGTTTTTTAATGTTTGTATGTTATATTAAACTATGATGTTGCATGTTGTGTTGTATGATATGTCTTCTTAAGGTTGAGATACCATATATTGTGATTTAGTGTTGTAGAGTGATCCGAAGATCATATTGTGATGGAGTATGGTTGTGATTGATTATAGAAATGTATTTTCTTGTGTAGGTTACCATTTAACATTTTAGGATAATGCCCGATATAGCAGTTATGCTACTGAATTTTTAGCATGAGGATTCCTAATTTTTGAATGTGCAATGCTATTTAAAAAAGTTTTGAAAACTTATATTTTCACACATAACTATTTTGAATAAACAAATAAACATAAGTATATAGGTAGATAAGTTTAGATATCTCAATATGCATGCACTCTTTAGTCAGGTTTGATGATCGATAGATGTTCAGACTAGGTAAGAGGTGTCACAAAGGTGGATAACTCTCTAAAAATTATTATGGGTACATTTTCTTTACTTGAGTTACCTATTTTAGCCTTGATTGACTTGGGTTCTACATATTCTTACATTTGCATTATACGAGCACAAGATAGAGGGTTAGAGCCAGAACCTAAATACTTAAATATCTTAGTTAGCAACCCAGTTGGTAATAAGTGATAGTTAATATAGTATGCAGAGATTATCCTTTAGTTGTTCAAGGACATGTACTTCCAGCGAATCTCATTGAGCTCCCATTCAGTGAGTTCAACATTATCTCAGGGATGGACTGGCTGTCTAGACATGAAACAATAGTGGATTGTAAATAGAAGAAACTTTCTCTTAAAGCTCCAGATGGGATAGAGGTGATTATATATAGAGAGAAAGATATCTCTATCAATATTGTCTCAGCTACTACAGCCAGACAATTAATATGGAAAGGATGTGAAGTCTACCTGGCCTATGTGGTTAATACTAAAAAAGTTGAGCTGAGACTTGATCAAATACCCATGGTGTTAGAATTTTTAAATGTGTTCCTTAATGAATAGCTAGGATTGCCACCTTAGCAAGAAATTGATTTTGAGATTAAGGTATACCCGAGCACTATGCCCATTTCCATGGCTCCTTATTGTATGGCACCTACAAAGTTGAAAGAGTTAAAGGTGCAATTACAAGAGTTACTTAACAAGGGATTTATTTAACTAAGTGTTTTCTTCATAGAGCACCGATGTTGTTCATGAAAAAGAAAGATGGTTCACTCAGATTATGCATTGACTATAGATAATTGAACAAAGTGACTGTCAAAAATAAATATCCCTTACCCAAGATTGATGATTTGTTTGACCAGTTGCGAGGAGATAGTATGTTCTCTAAGATTGACTTAAGATTAGGCTACCACTAGTTAAGGATCAAGGAGTCTAACATTCCCAATATAGCATTCTGGATAAGGTAGTGCCATTATGAATTCCTAGTGATGCCATTTAAACTTTTTAATGCCCCAACAACATTATGGATTTAATGAACTGGATATTCAAGCCATACCTAGACCAGTTTGTAGTGATGTTCATTAACAACACCCTAGTGTACTCAAAGGATAAAAAAGAGCATAAGCAACATTTGAGGCTAGTATTATAGACTTTAAGAGAGAGATAACTTTATGCCAAGCTGATGGTTAAGTGAAGTAACCTTTTTAGGCCACATTGCTTCAGTTAAGGGTATTAGGGTAGACCTAAGCAAGGTGAAAGTAGTGTTAGAGTGGAAACCTCTTAGGAATGTCACTAAGATTCATAGCTTCCTAAGATTAGTTAGATATTATAAAAGGTTTGTGAAAGGATTTTCCATGATTGTAGCTCCACTGATGAGATTACTGAGGAAGGATGTGAAGTTTATGTGGGATAATAAATGTTAGGCTAGTTTTGACAAGTTGAAGACTATGTTAACTGAGGCTCCCATTCTCACCCAACTGGAACTAGGGAAGGAATTTGTAATCTATAGTGATACCTCTCATAATGGGCTTGGCTATGTGTTGATGCAAGAAAGCAAAGTAGTAGCCTATGCTTCATGGCAATTAAAACCTCATAAGAAGAACCACCCCATACATGACTTAGAGTAAGCTACTATTATCTTTGCCTTAAAAGTATGGAGACATTACCTGTATGGTGAGCAATGCTATGTCTATATAGATCATAAGAGCCTCAAGTATCTCCCCACTCAGAAAGAGTTAAACATCAGATAACAACGATGGTTGGAGTTGATAAAAGACTAGGATTGCTTGATTGACTACCACCTAAGGAAGGCAAATGTAGTAATAGATGCCTTGAGTTGAAAGTTTATAATAGCTGTGAGAATAATGAATACAGGCTCCACTATGGAAATGATAAAACTCTATTAGCCAAGCTACAAGTGAAACTAAGTTTAAATTAGTAGGTGAAAGAAGCCCAGATGTAAAATGAATGACTTACACAGATCATGAGTCAAGTCAAAGAGGTGAAGGCTCTAGAATTTGAGGTCAAAATAGATAAGTGCCTATATTATCATGATAAACTATGTGTGCCAAAGGTAGAGGCCATTAAAAAGCAGATCGTATAAGAAGCTCATGAGGCTTCTTATGCTATGCATCCAAGAAGCACAAAGATGTACTTGGATTTGAAACCTTACTACTGGTGGCTAGGAATGAAGAAGGACATGATTGAATATGTGAGTAAGTGCCTAACGTGCCAATATGTTAAAACATAACACTAAGTTCCTTCTAGGTTGCTTTATCTTATAGCAATTCCATAATGAAAGTGGGAAAAGGTGATAATGGATTTTGTGATAGACTGCTCATGACTAGGAGTAAATCGATATGAGTAATAGTTGATAAATTGACAAAGACTACTTACTTTATTCCTGTAAAGATGGATTATGCCTTTTATTCCTATAAAGATGGATTACTCCCTAGAGATATTAGCTTAATTATACATTAATAAGATCATGAGACTATATGGAGTGCTAGTTTCCATCATTTTAGATAGAGATCTGAGGTTCATTTCAAGATTTTAGTAGAAGTTGCATAAGGCCTTGGGTATTCAGTTGACTTTTAGCACTGCATTGCATCCACAGATAGAGCGAGTGATCTAGATACTTGAGGATATGCTATGTAGCTATGTAATTGAATTCAAAGGAAGCTAGGATCACTATTTACCTTTAACAGAGTTTGCATATAACAACAACTATCAAGCCGATTTAGGCACGACACCATATGAGGCACTATATAAAAGAAAGTGTAGAACTCCCTATGCTAGAGTGAATTGAGTGAAAACAAGTTAATGGGACTTAATCTCACCAGAGATGCAGAAGAGAAAGTAAGAATCATTAGAGATAGATTAAAAGCGACCACGAACAGACATAAATCTTATGTAGATTTAAAGTGAAAGGACATCGAATATGAAATTACAGAGAAAGTATTTCTCAAGGTGTCACGATGGAAAAAGGTACTTTAATTTAATAAGAAGGATAAGCTAAGCCCTTTGTTTATTAGCCCCTATGAGATTATAGAATGTATAGAGTCAGTAGCCTATCATTTAGCTCTACCACTTGAGCTGCAACAAATTCATGATGTATTTTATGTGTAGATGTTAAGGCAATATAAGTCGAACCCTTCACATGTATTGCCAGTAGAAGAAATTATAGTGCAGCTAGACCTCACCTATGAAGAAAAGCCAATGAAAATCTTTGCTCATGAAGTTAAAAAGCTAAGGAATAAGAATATCCCACTAGTGGAAGTATTATATAGGCACCATAAAGCCGAGGAAGCTATATGGGAGAGTGAAAAGCAAATAAGAGCTCAAAATTTAGAGGATGAAATTCTTTTAAAAGGGGAAGAACTGTAATGCATATAATTTTTTGATAATTTAATTAAGGCCCCTGAATAATGAATAATACTTCTAAGAATGAGCTAAGTTCATATGATGATAGAAATGATTAAAACATAAATATGGGGTTAAAATAGACTGTGAAGTTTGCATACTGGTGTCCTAAGAATAGTTATTTAAAGCTAAACAAAAAATATTTTAAAAAGTGCTCAGAAAATTCTAAAAGTAGCATGACTTTATGGTCAAAAATTTTAACTAAGCTAATGGAACT